>JAODVM010054666.1:0-17888 GCA_025400095.1 Phenganax marumi | reverse complement strand
CAAGATGCGAGAAAGCGTTTTTAAATCCTGGCTTATCCACCGTTTAAGCTAAACGGGCTTCGTACAACCGGCCCCAGGTTAGAACACAAATGGAACTTTCAAAACATTTTGAATCTCCAAATATCATCATTACTATTGTCAACAGACCTGCAAGGCTCCTCATCATCAACACATCCTTCAATTTCCTTAGGAGTTTGCAGCGAGGGAACAACACTACGTACAATAAAAACAACTGTGCTTGGAATACAAAAAATACAAACGCTATACCTCAGTTCGTAACTTCGTTTCTACACGACAGTCACGACGAAATGGACGCCTAGCTGGCTGTACCAACAAAGTATGGTAATAAAACAGGCTGTATGATACGTACTTCAATAGCAGTTTGTAGGCGGCCAACTGGAAGGCGGAGAAATTGGATTCTATGCACGGTAGAAATTTTCCAAAACAATCTTCTTGCCACATCAAGCTCGCAACACAACTGGAAAGAGTGTATTGTTTAAGGTCCTCCGTAGTGACATAACAAGAAGCTGTAGATAAAGTTTCACTCAAACGATGACAGCTCACAGAGAGTTGTGGATTGTCAGATGTATCTGTTTCTATAAGAAATGCAAACTGTGGTTATTACTAGTAAATCTCTCCGAGTAATAGTGCGACCAAGACTGTAGAAATATACATACTATAGACACGACGAATTGAAAACAAACGATTGGTTTACTCAATTACATCCTATAAGAACATCACTGCATATCTATGCATTTCTTACCTACAATTCTAGACCACAATGGAAGCAGATTTCCACTAGCAGAAACACTAAAAAATTCTCGCCATTCATTTGCAAGTTTCTTCATCAATGTTTCATTAGCACTACAGTTTTCTTCATCACAATCTGCTCCAGTTAAACTACAATCAGCCTTCGACAAGATCTTCCCCACAACTTCAAACAACTGACAAACATGATTCGTCAAGGCAATGACTTTAATATCACCTACGTTGCTGTCAGCACAACTCTAAAATAAATAAAACAAAAGTTTTATTACGTCAAAATCAGTCGCACCTATTTAGACAAAGTTTTTGCAGCACAGGGGCCAGTTGTTCAAAGCCCGTTTAGCTTAAACGGTGGATAAGGCAGAATTCAAAAACACTCCCACACATCTTCTAAAACTTTCAAATCAAATCTTATGTACAGTAAAACAATGGGTAAGTACATAATTATTGTATTCAGTTAAAAAAAAACTTTCATATTCGTTGTCCAAGAGATACATAAATGTAATTTCTATTTTGAACTTATCCACCGTTTAAGCTAAACGCCCTTCGCACAACCGGCCCCAGGTAGATAAATTGAAGACTTCTTCATATGACCTAAGGAACCATCAAATCTTGATACAAGAGCCTAGCTTAGACTGTATTAGAAAGGACAAAGCACTAACCTGTAACCAATCCAACATGGAACACAGTATCATATCCCACAAATCGCTGTCTAAGTTCTCAGCGAAATGCATCACAACCATCTTCATGAGTCTTATAATAGCCATGTTGAATGATACCAAAGGTACATCAACACTGTCTAGAGAGCAACTGAAGAGCAAAACGTCTGCCAAAGTAGGTTGACAACTTCTGATGTCGTTCAAAACTTCTAACAATGTCATTCTGCATTCCAGCTTCGCTACTTCGGAGTCTTGCGCTAGATGAATCCATTTTTCAAAGGCACTTGAGAGAATGCTGTGATAAAACATCTGACCTGAAGAAAACACAAAAAGATTCCTTGAGATATTATATCCGTAAAGAGTAAAACAACAAAGTTGTTCACACTGAAACACATTGCCACGTAATGGATTAAAACAGAAGTGTTGTCCAATTTATTACCTGTGATGTTGCTTGATTCAGTCCCCTCTAAGTTCTTACAACAATTCTCGACAGTCACTTTTATGTTGTATATGGACGCCTCTGCTGTAAGTAAGCATTGCAAAGTGTGTAATCTATGTTCAATCTCTCCGTCTTCCTCACAGAACAAGAGATCCACATATGAAATACACTCATCGTTCAGCACACCAGTTAAAACAGATTTCAAGGTCAGTGACCAGAGACCACCTCCTGATTTCGACATTGCAAACAAACGCGTTAACAACAAATAATTGTCAGTTAGTCCGTCCAGTAATGGTTGTAGGTTTCTTTCCAATATTGTAAGACAAGCTTCGGATGATTTCTTATATCTCGCAATTAACGTCGTTTGTGTAAAATACTAAAAACAAAACGACACAGTTTTAGATAAAAATGGAGAATTCGAGGTCAGCGATTGTACATGTATAATAATTGACTCATTTAAACAAGAATTATAATATTTTAGTTTAAACAAGAAATCATTTTCATTGATAAGTGTCTATATCTATATAAGGGATTGTACATAGACCTACTGTATTTACAGTATTGGAGTCAATTGTAGAATATTTATTACTGGAATTAGTGAACCTTACACTTTGTGTGAAACTTACTTCTCTTAACCAAAGCAATTCGATAAAGATTCTCCATTCAGTTTCGCTATCTTCAGAGAAACAAGCAGTATATCTTTGATTGAGCGCACGAGAAAGAAGCAGACATATGATTTCGTGATTTGTAAGCTTTCCTAGATCATTAATACAGATATGAGCAGCTGTCGAAAACTGCGTGAAACTTAGACCACCATCCAGGAAAGGAACTACTGCCCAAGTTGACTAGAAATAAAATATCATAGTAAGTTTTATGTCCAATTTTTACTTAAGTGTGTACATACTTAAGCACTTCAGCTTACTTCAGACAATGTTCTGCTTCTTAATTCATTCCACTCCAAATCCGTCGGTGATAATTTTGCCAAAAATTTTGTGAAATTCTTTTCATCATTTTTTGTAAGTGAGACCACTATTTCTACAGCTGCCTCAGTGATAACAGAAACCCTAACAAGAAAATATAAGACGAACAATAAATCCTATTGCACAGAGAAAAACTACGAACGAACGTTCTCCACTCACTGTTCAATAGTGATAGAGTGATTGCAGAAGACGTGATCATGAATCTGTTGAGCAGTTTGTGACGTAAACGCTTCAAACCAGGAGCTGTCAGTTAAAGCAGAACTTGTCAAGGAATTCCAAAGCAAAGAAACATGAGCTGAAGGTAAAAAATAAAAAGTTAAGCAAAATACATGGAGCAAAACGAAATTTGATTGTAATGATCCAAACCAACTTTGTAGTAACAATTTTTTATAAGTTTGCAAAGACAAAGTAAATATTAGCCCGTGAATAAATTAACAAGCTTCTGAACAATGGACAGCAATAAGAAAAAAAGAACAATGACTACAAAATGCGAGTTATTCATTTGCCTACTCCACTTACCCTCTTCTTCTCCAAATAACTTCAACTGAACAATATCCATGAGCACTTCACTCAGAAAGTCTTCATACTTTAACAAAAGAGAAACGAAGTGGATAAGACACAGTTAGTTTTTCAGCCGAATCCCCAACGTTTGAAATATAGTAAAGTCAGTTAGTTATAAATCAAACAAGATCATCCTAAACTTCAGAATACAATCTACGTACAGTAGACCTCAACTATGAACCGTACTTTGTAATAGCATATACTACACACACCTGGGAGGAGCTGATGTCATTGTTCTCTACATATTTCTGGATAAGTTGAAGAACAGAAATGACATTTGATATGGCTGTGCTGTTTCCTTGAGCCAAAACCAAATGAAAATTATGAAAAACTTCACGAAGCAAACTTTCGCTCAAGAAAAAATCTAGGGAAAAAATGCATTGCAAACAATTTTCAATAAGTAATCTAGTTTGGGTGTATGTAATTCATACTGTATCTATACATTTAACCTAATATTTCTCACCTAGTATATTTGAGTGCAAGAAACATAACTCTATTGCTCTCCATATATATTGTGAGACTTCTCTTTCTTGATTTAGTAAGATATCGCTCAGAACTTCTTTAATTCTTTCTCCAATATAAATGCCATGTAAATACGACAAATAAAGATAAAGTTCTGTTTCAAATATCTAAACAATAAACAAAAATCATGAATAAACATGTCAAAGGGTATATAGTAATAGAGAGCTTTAGATTTGACAACCAATGTGAAATTTTGTTGTTGAAATCAGTCATTGCAATCATATTGTCGTTCTCTTTATGTCCACTTTCTACTTAAGTACATACTGAAGCATACAAAGTTTATCTCGCAACCTACAGTAGAAGTTATTAAATCTAATTAAAGCACGTTTTCCACTACGCGAATATTTTCGAGCGAAAACTAATCTAGCTATGTGATTGGCCTGCAAGCTAAGTTGCTGCGAAACGAACCAATCGCGTTGCTAGATTTATTGTTTGCTCGAACAAATTCGCGTCGTGGAAAACGGGCCTAAAGCTCCCGGCTTATGTCACACAATACCTCTTTGACAATCAGATAAAGCAGTTGTGATGAGTAATTCACCTGAAGTTTAGAAATATTCAAAAACTTACTGTGAGTATAGCTACTATCTCATACATTCAAACACGACAGTACAGAGAGGACTTTGTCTTATGACTACATTATTCTGACAATTCAATTTACCTGAAAAACTCGATGAAGAACACACTTCTGATTCTTCTCTTCGACCTCCACAATAAACAGGAAAAGCAGTTGTACTGCACAAGACATCCATTTCTCATCTGCTCCATGAAGGTTTGTATCCAGAAGAGACAACACAAACTCATCGATCAATGATGTGCATACAGTAAAATGATGGATATCCTTTGAGGTACTGGTTGTTGATAAACTCTCTTCTCTCGTTGTAAGGTCTTTTCCACGCAGTTGCTTTAACCTGATCAGGATATCATTCAATAAAAATGATGTGAAAAACTCCTTGATCAATTCAGTTGCAAGTGAAAGATGAGCAGAAGAACTCTTTAACAATATTCTTTCAAGACATGAGCACACAGTGTTTCTAGCAGCGGCCAGCAGTCGTCCGCCGTAGAGGACGGTAACGTCAACATCCATAACGTTGGGTAGCTTTTTAGTTCTACACTTGGTGTCCTTGTTGTTACTTGGGTTTTGAAAATGAACTTTAGATGGCTGTGTTTCTTGACATGATTTTCGTGATTTCAAACTGGTTAAAAGGTCTACTATTGACTGGAATGATGCAGACATATCCTGTAGTAAAAAAAAGAATTATAAAGTTACTACAAGAATGTCTCCGGTGTTATTATAAGATATGACATCATACGGCGGATTACGGCACAGGATAAAAGTATCTTTAAAAAACACCTGTTCAGAACATTCAACTTTATCCATAATTGCTTGATCTAACTTCTTCCAAAAGTAATCCTGAAATTCTGAATTGCCACTGGTATCTTGTAATAACAGCGTTAAACGCTCAAAGAAAAATGAAGATAAGAAGCGAGTCTTTGGTGCAAGCCACACTTCAACAACATCAATTAACTAGAAATAGATAGAGAAAGCATATAGTTACAGTGGAATAGTACATAGTGTAATATCACAGAAATTCCCTGCATTGGTATTACATTATGAAATTTATTAAAGCAAATATATAATAAGTTTCACATTATCTCATCAAAGATGACGTCTTACCCTATCAATAACATGAACTCTCAGTTGTTCAGAATCGAAAGAAATGAAATACTTCACACAGTCCATGAACGCTGACAACACTGCCTTGCTTTCAGATAGACTCTGTTGAGTTTTGATAAGCTTTAAACCATCCAGAATTTTCTCAAACAGCTTCTGGGCAAAACCTGAGCTTGGGCAGACAACCTGACAAAGATATCTAATTACTACTTGTACTATTCTCTTTCCTTTCATTCCTCTAGAGGACACCCTTGTACGGTAAGAGGCTGAAAAACTATCTGCTAGTGTCTCTTTTGAATCCAGTGAGCAGAGAGCACCCTAATACCCCCACTTCCTGATCTACAATAGATTTTTTTGCCCAAGACCAGATCACTTGACTTGTCATTGTTTAACTCTTGCATCTTAATAGTTATATATAAGTTTAAATTTATGTATTAAGGCCAGTAACTAACCTTTTGCGGCAGCATACTAATAAACGGTAGAACATTGACCATGCCTAGTTGAGCATTTCCATAGCCGGCATTGGATAGAAATTGCCAGAACTTTGGCAAAACAGCTTTCTCCAAGTTCACATACTTCCAACAATCCTGAGAAAATAATATTGCACTTGATAAAACTGAAGCCAACAACATTAAAGCCTGTCAACAACGGTTTGCTTTGTTTAAGTGTAAATGACTTTACTTGCTATTGGGAAACTCTTGCAGCTAAATAGGTTAATAAACTTTTTGACAAGATCTGATTTGTTCATTAAAGTAATGACTGGTGATGCACTCTGACAGTTTCAACCGTGGGAGGGAGATATCTAAATCAATAAATTGCCAGTAACACAATAATCAAAAGATCTTTTAATTTTACCTTGAATCTAGTGACTAGTTGAAGCACAGCTTCCCATAGAGCAGCAGAGACTATGGCATCCGATTCATCTAAGGAACCGAGTACAATGGGACAAACTGAACTTGAAAACGATTCAATAAAAGTTGCTTGTTTTTCACAGTAGACAGAGACCAGAAAAAAGAAAGCTGCTCTGATCTACAATGAAAATAATAGCAAAGTTTGGGTATTACATAACACAAAAAAAATAATTATTGTGATGTGTATCATCTGGAGGTGCCAGATGATCATACTCTTCAAGATAGACCCTTGGATATTTTGTAAATGCATGATTTACAAAAAGATCAGTCAAACACCAGAGTGAGATTTACATCTAACTGCTAATTCAATATCAGCATGGTACTAAACAAAACGAATCAAAATTCAAACCTGCGGTGATTTATGTCGTCCGAGTTTCCAGAATTTCTTCTCTCCAATGAGTTTTCTATGATAATCGACTACTTGGTCACTAATATTTTTATCAACCATCTTCAGAAACTTCCCAAGAGCTTGCAACGATGCCGCAATCACTCTCACATATTTAGCACTTCTGTCTTTTTCATCTACAACACTAAAAGAACATTTGATGATGTGTTAACCACTCAATATATACAATCAGTCGTAATGTGCTATGGTCGTGGCCAACTACTTTGTTATTTACTCAAGATTTCCAACACCAATTTCGTTTTCTGTTTAATGAACTTTGTCTAATATCAGAGAATTTTTCTCACCATAGAGATATCTTTCCATCTCGAGAGTACCTTTAGTTTAATGTTGTTATACTTACTCAGGGTCACTAAGTGTATCAGCTGTCTGATTCGTGAGATTCTCTACCAAATACTAAAGAAACAAACATACCAGAAATATCAATTTTTGCTAAACCATATGAATACAAAAGTATCCTAAATCCTAGCTGCTCCTTCTCACAAAACGTTTTTCCATTTACATCACCTCGTTGATTTCTTTCTTGCAAAATCCCAAGACTTCAGCTTGCTTATTCTCAGAGAAAGCATTTTTGAAAGCTTTCTGTGCAGCCGTAGCAACAGGCAAATATGTGTCACACTGCGAACACAGCCATACGCCCATCACACTTTTCAAATGCGGCGCAAAATTCTTGCCAACTCTTGACATGATTTGATTCATAGCATGCTGTGTTGCTTCTCGAACACGGTAATCAACATCCTATAAACATCAAACAATGTACATTTCAATACTGCCTTTAATTCGAAAAGTACACAATATATATACTGTATATGATACAATTGGAGTTCATTATCATATTAAATAATTTCATTAGTGAATAGCATTGATCAGACTAGTTTCCTGAAAATTTAAGACAGAACAGAAGTTCTTTGAAGGTTTTCATGGCGATAAACTATCTAATACAAAGTTTTGTGGAAACACCATGTGGAAACACCATTTGCACTGATGACGGTCCGGGCTTACGGACCGAAAGCTCTGCATAAATAAATTTACATGGTGTTTCCACAAAACTTTGTATTAGAACAGAAGTTTTTGGTAATTAAATAGAGAGCTTAAGCAAGCAGCGTTTTTGACAAAACAAACGTCAGACGGAAGTAAACTGGACGTTTTCCATCAATCACCGTGCTTGACCCAGTCCTCTGACGTTTATTGCGCTGTTTGTGTTGTCAAAACATCGCTTGCTTAAGCTCTTTACTATGGTCTCAACGCACTACAAAATAATAAAGGTGAAAGCTTACAATACCAAAGCTAGTTTGTTGTATAGTCTAGGCCAGTACTTCAGAACTCCTAATACAGCCTTCATATCAATTGTCTTGCAAAGTTCACCAAATTCTTGGACAGCCTACGTATGATATAAACATTCAGAATCAACTCAGATTGTAATTTATCAGACAAAGGATCTCTCCCTGATGTGTAAAGTCATGTCTCGGAGTAAAATATTTGCAATACCTTCAGCTTGGTGACTGAATCACGTTTGCTCAGTTTCTTCATAACCACAAGGAAGTCTGAATGAACAGATACCTCTGGGTTCTCAACACTGGATGGAACAAACTGCAGTGAACTACCATCTGGGGACGTTCTTGCATCCCCAAACCCCACAAAACCAATTGTGCCATCTCGAGACATCAACTCCGCAGCACGACCACTGCTTGATGGCTGAAATACAAATAGAGACATAGATTATGAGTTCATACTGTTCAACTGTGTCAAAGATATGTAGTCTTATAAGACTGTGTAGCTTTATTAATAACATGAACTACATATTTAAGGTTGTAGTATGACGTCACTGTAACGAACAAGTGGTCAACTAGTATTCAAACGTATCTAAACCTTCAGAACACATTTCTACGCTTTCTTACGAACAATTCATGCAAACAAACTGCGAATACTTTTAGAGTGAACAAGTCTATACTCAATTTAATTGGTGTACGTACTTTTGTGTTTCCTTTAGTTCTCTGCTTAACCCTGCCGCTCATTATTGAATCCTTGAAAGTCCAGGATATCGTCACCAAACGTTTCCCACTTTCTACAAAGTAGTTTGAACAGACATTAGAATTTAAAAGTCCAAATTATTTTCACTAAAAGACGATGAACGGCAGCCATGTTTTTAACTTCCACTAAAAAGCAATTCCTTACATATTCTAAAATTCCTTACATTTCCCTACTCTTATTCCAATCTTAAATCCTATCCCACATCAAACCGTTATCATAGCAACATTACATCCAATAGCAAATATTAATATTGCAAAACTCGTTAACGTTTTAAATTTTTACCGTCATTACAGGCAATTTAATGAGTTGGATATCTATTGTTTTCCATTGTAGAAATAGACACGACGTTCAAGTCTTTTAGCAATTGAACACTCCCATTTAACAAGCCCAAAACAACTACTTGCTGTAACAAAACTAAGGGCTTTGACCCTTCACATCACAAAAAATTTGCGTTGGGCTGAAAATTCTTCCCGTTTTCTTATGCGTGGGTATGGCGTGGGAGCGTTCGCCAGAAGGCAATTCGTTTATTGCATTTCATTTCAATATTTATGTTCCATTTATATTTCATTATGTTTCCTTTTTCAATACTATTGTCTGACGTGTCTATATATTTATGGCACCTCGGACTGTTCTGAATTACGAAACTAATTATTTCAAAAGGCACCTGGCCAAGGCAATGATGCAACTGTTGTAATAAAACAGCATCATGCACGCTTTAAAGTTATCGTTTCAAAACGTAGTGAACTAGGCGACTAGTCAGTAGACAAATATTTGAGTGTAGAAAAAAAAAGAAACAAGTTTAGTAGTTGAAAAGTTTAGTACGTGAATGGTAATACTAGTTCTTACTCAAATTTGCTGGATAGCCCGAACTGGAGGTAAAAGCAAATTTCTTGAAGTGAGAAAAATTGAATTATCCAGAAACACGACAGGTGATTAAGAAATGTCGAAAATCCAAGGTCAATGATTAAACAGCAACGAGACACACCATCATAAAAAAAAATCGCGGAGTAAAGATCATGCAAAGAACTACCTCCTGTAGTCTTGTTTGTATTAAAACATCAATAAAATGAATCAATATAAAATTACTAATTTCTCTCAAATTGAAAGTTTCTCGAGAAACGTGAGTTCTCTAGAAACGATGGAAGAAACCCTTGCTGTAAAAATCATTAAATTCTTGCTGTACACTTTTGTTTTCGTTGTCGGAGTCGGTGGGAATTTGATCGTCATATGGATCATGTTGAGAAGAAAGAAAGCACGGACAATTCATAATTTACTGCTTGGCAATCTAGCTGCAGCTGATATCGCTTTGTTATCAATAAATTTGCCATTTCGCTTGGCATATCAAGAAAACAACTACGTGTGGCCTTTTGGGCTATTCCTCTGCAAGGTAATCCCCATGTTCACCTATCTATTCTTAACTGCATCTTCGTTGACTCTAGTAGCAGTGTCCTATGAAAGATTCAGGACTGTCAATTCGCTTACAAGTGTCAATGAGTCGGTTAGCTTGAAACGAAAACTTCAAGTTGTTTTTCTCTGGGTCATATCTTGCATTATCACGCTTCCTTTGAATATATTTATGCAATTGGTGTATCGTCAGAATGGAAAACCGGTCTGTACTGATGTATGGCCGTCGGAGAAATTGGAAAAGGCGTATTTCACTGCTTTGCTTATAATTCAATTTTTCCTACCAACTATTGTCATGATCGTAATGTATTTTAAAGTGGCGATGATCTTAAAGCAAAGTCGTTATAAGTTAAGAAGACTTGGAATGCTGAGTAGTAACAAAAAACATAGAAAGGTAATGTCTACGTTAATTTAGTGGTGAATTAAACTTATTTATCACTGAACTTTCGATTTGACTACGCGTACATGAGCGAACACAAGATTTTTTCCACACTCCTACAAACTCTGTCAAAATTCATTAGCACTTTTGTTCAACCGTTATTTTTGAGATTATCTAAAAAGAAGACCAGCTAATAGCACTGATTTGAACGACAAAATCTCGTCCTCGTATTCATATCCAAAACTTTCTATTAGTACTATACTGCATTTTTTCACTCCTAGACTGTCAAGATGATATGCATAATCGTGATAGTGTACATCACTCTAACTCTACCTTATCACATCACTTGGCAAATGAGTACTTATGGTTTAAAGAATAGTCTCGCAAAGAAATTCTCAGTTCTTATCTTAACAGCGACAAGTGCATCCCATCCCATTATCTATGGAGCGTTGCATCAAGAGTTCGCTCAGGGCTTCAAAGCCTTCTTACGCTGCTCAAGAAACGCTAGACGAGATTTCGAGCAATCGAGTTTCCGACGCTATCCGAAACCAGCGCAACGTGAAGCGTCGCTTTTCGGTCGAGAAAGAGCGACGTCATGTTTGTCTCCCCCCACATCGAACAATGGATCGGATTCTTCATCCAGGGAACTTGTGCAAAGAATCTCAGTTGTGTGAAAAAAACTATGAATAAGTTTGGAGTACTCTATCTAAGAAATTCTGACTAGCTCTCTTGGAAGCTGACTCTGGAGCTCAGTTGCATGCCAGAACCCCGTCATCGCGAAGCCTGGGATTCGATTCCTGCCAGAGAACTTATAGTTGTATATCTTTCACAACTGCTCCTGTTAAGACCTTAAAATGTATATAGGCTATCTGTTCGATATCCTCATCATCTATAGCTTCAATTCAATACAACTTATGGTTTATATATAGACGGACTTCTTCTAAGATTCCATTGTAAATAGCGTGATATAATGATAAAATATATCAAATGCAGTAAGTTTATCTTCAGTCAATCCATTCAGTCGTATGAATGAGGAAAAATTGCCCACGGTAAGCAGATTTCTCCTCATGAAATCAAAGAGGCATTTATCTAACTAATTATTCAAAATTTTATGCATTGGTTTCCATGAGAAAGGAAGCGTTAAAGAGGCCTTACCGTTATACGAACAATATACGTGGTAATTGAATATTAAAGTAGGCAGGCAGCTAGAATACTTGAATTTAGACAAATATATATGTACTGTATGATGATAAAGTTTTTTTCTAAATTTAAAGCCTTTTGAGGTGTACTACTTATACAAAATATCCTAGACTGTTTTTTTATTGTTACGATACCGAAAGACACCGTAATACAACCGAAGAAAACTTGAATAAAAATTTAAAAATGCATATTAAACTATTGAAAAAAGGAACTTTGTGAATAATATATATCTTCAAGTAGAGAAACTGGAGATTTTAAAATTCTTTTTTTTCTCTCATTTCGTCTGCTATAAAATCCAAGACAAAACGAAGAAGCACCTAGCTTAAATGAGGCGATTAAACTCAGACAATGAATATTGCATATTCCGTGATTCCGCCCCATAATACTACCGGATACTCAATATTGCTACAATGCCCTCAGTTTCATTGTTCTAACTTAAGTGTCGCCCAAGACCTTTCATTCATGCAATATTTTATTCACAGTCTTCTCCCGGTGGTCATTCAATAACTTCCAACTGTCTTATCAATCTTACTTTTGCGTGACTGTCAAATTTTATGGCAGTTTCATAAGTACACTTATCATTATTGATTAGTTTACTATCATTATAAAGTGGTTGGTAATTGTATAGTACTTAGCTTATTCGTCGTTTTATGCCGAGAGTGAAGACCGTTTTGGAGTAAGAGCACAGTTACAAATCAAGGTAAGTCAATTGGTTTAATAAAATTATAGAACAGCAATGGGTTCCTAACTAGCCAGTGTATGAAATATGTATATAGAACAAAAATATTGTCTCTAAATTGTGTTGAAAATTTGTTCTACCATTAACTGAAGTTCTAAACAGAGCGAAACAGGCTATCAATAGAAAATTTATTTGTAGCAGAAAACTGTAACTGAAAGTGTAATTACTTCATCTTAGACGCAACCTTGTTTTCGCGATGCTTTTCAAATGGTTGACGCTACTGTATGTCGTACCAAGTTGGGTGTATGGTGGTTGGTACACGCCGCATAGTAAGTGTGTTTCAAACGTGAGAGTCTAGAGGTATTACCTTGGAAGTTCTGTTCATGTTATTTAAATCTAGAAGATAATACTAGTCTATATCTTTAAAAGAGAGAGTTAGTTAAATTCATGTGTCTTTCACTACTTACAAGACTATTATATACATATCATGAACCATATCATTTTCTTATGATGACTGCAAGTTGAATACGATTTGCTCTCCCCTCATAATGCCTAGTATAACTCACTTGTGCTCACAAACCAACGAGGGATGACAAGGGATATTTGTGGTACTAATATATATTATAGTACATAAACTCGTATACGCCTTTTTTCAGCCTACCCACCCTATGATCCTGAAGAAGCTCGTATGGTAAGATGTCAAAATTATAACCTTACAAAACTGGGTTGTCACAACGAACGTGACCCTAATAAACCCCAGTTACCCTTAGCTATTCCTGAGATGCTGTATACGACAGACTCTAGCAGTGGAAAATACGTTGGATATGAGAGATCAACGTTTCCTACTTATACAGATTTCTTAGCGAGGTATACTATCATACTAGACATTCTATCAAAAAAGCTGTACTTATACGTATTATAATTTACCATGAAATCACCATATTTAAAGTTTTTTGTACGTGCGCACGAGCAAATGAAAAACGCGACAGTGAAACGAAGTCCTTAACCCGATAAAACAACTATGATGTCTTTGTAGATTTATTTGCGATTGTGCAGAGAAGACGCGAAGTAAAGGTTACACCCACTTTAGTATATCAAACTACTTTGAATGTTGGAGTGGCAAAAACGTCGCGAAGACTTACGACTTATATAAAGGAGCGGACGGATGTGTTCGTGACGACAAAAGACAATGTGATCTCCATAATTTGGGCTACTGTGCCGGGGCGGGCGGGTTACACTTTGTATACGCTCTTAAATCACCCTATCCTACCCCCACAACAGCGGTGACCCCAAGTAGCAGTACTCAGTCTACTACGAGCCTAGCGCCGTCCACAAGGATCTCTGTGAAGTGTGGTAGTGGAGTATACAATTTACGAAAGTTGGGATGTTACAATGAGAACGAGAATTCGAGAGCGTTTCCTGAACTAGTGTTGACTGCTGTAGATCATTATAATCAACGTTACTATGCTGGATATGCTTTGGACACCAAGAATTATGATACATTTCTACCAAAGTAAGTTTCAAGATTACATACCTTAACAACAGTTGGCCATTGATTAACGCCATAAATCTTTGTATATGTGAAGATTTTCCTCATATAGAGCGATGAGAGTGTCTATTTAATGAGGAAAAAAATGGAATAAAATTCTAGCAAATAAAACTTGTTCAAAACTAGCAAAACTCCTTTTTTCTTTTTATGGCAAGTTAGTTAACTCGGAGAGAATTACAAAAACATAGTTTACACAAGTCTGTCAAACGACAACTTGACGCAAGAGTCGAGAAATAATAAACCTGATTGTTATACTTTTAGATTCGTTTGTGATTGTGCAGCAAAAGTGTCATCAAAAGGTTTTTCAATATTTGGTGTTCGTTCATATGGTGCTTGCTATAGTGGCCCTAACGTAGCATGTACTTATTACAAATACGGCCAGGCAAGTGATTGCATCAACCAGAAAAGATGGAAATGCTCGAACAGTAGTTCAATGCTCTGCGCTTCACCAAATGCAAAATCCATCTACGCATTTGTCTTGAGTGATTCAAAAGATGGAACCAAATGCTCTACGAGCACCCCAACTACTCCACAGGTGACAACGACTGCCACACCAAGTCCCAAAACAACCCCATACGTTGGACCAAGTCCCACTGCGCCTATGGGCAAGCCCAGTATAACATGCGGGAAAGTTAGGTACAACCTAATGAAATTAGGATGTTGGAGAGAATTGGGTGATGTGAGACCTCCAAGAGCAATGCCTGAGTTGATCCTTACAGGACGGGATAAGACAAGCAAAGTGTTTGCAGGATACGAGTTTACAAGACATAGTTACGCCGCATTCCTGGAAAGGTAAAACCTGTTCTCCACTAGGCGGAATTTTCCGTGCGGAAACTAATCTAGCAACGTGATTGGTTCGCCTAAGACTTTTTCGCAGCGATATATTTTGCTAGCCAATCAGTTTAGTCGATTTAAGTTCTTCACGGAGAATTCCGTCCAATGGAAAACGGGCCTAAGTCCGAAGTGCTTGCACCTATATCAGCGATTATAAATGTCTATAACACGTAAAGGATTTAAAGGAAACTAAATTCTTTTGCAAAAGCTTTATCTTCACTGAATTAAAATGTCTATACCAAGGTCAGGGATTGTCCCCAAAGTGAAATTTGAATAGTTTGAGGAGTACTAAGGTCGGGAATAGAAAACGATTGGTGTAAACTCGTAATTTCGTCTTTTTCTTTAGGTTTCTGTGTGACTGTGTAAGCAAAATAAAACAGAAGGGCTACTCGGTCTTCGGTCTTCAATTTTACGCCGAGTGCTGGTCTGGACCGCAAGTTGATTGCACGTATCAGAAATTCGGAGGATCGAGTCGTTGTGTCAATCAAAACATGAAAAAGTGTTCTGACAGCAGTACAATGATGTGTTCAGGAGAGACGTCGAGATCGGTGTATGTCTATGTACCTGAAGATACTCCTGTGACATGTCCTATCCCTACACAGCCTCAAACAACACCTCAAATCATTACTACGCCAAAAACAACACCGAAACAACTCATCAAACCCAAATCAACACCCAAAATTGTTACCACACCCAAAACAACCCCGAAAATCCTCACTACTACACAAACAACAACACCGATCCCAAAAGGTCCTCCCGTGGTAAAGTGCGGCAATGTGGAGTACAAACTAACAAAACTAGGATGTTGGAATGAACTAGGTGATTTTAGACCTCCTAGGGCTATGCCGGAATTACTACTAACCTCCAGAGATCAGAGAAGTAAAGTTTATGTTGGATATAACTTTGATATACACAACTACGCCGCGTTTTTAAAAAGGTGCGTTCGTGCTGGACGTAAATTTTTTCACTAAATTCTTTCAAGGGTATATATAGGACTAGCACGTATTTTCTACCTCATGGAGAAAGAAGTTAAATCAATTTTTTATCTATGTTTCTCAGGTTTATGTGTGATTGTGTGAGAAAAGTGAAGCAAAAGGGATACTCAGTATTTGGACTGCAATTTTACGGCGAATGTTGGTCAGGACCTCGCGTTGCTTGTACTTATAAGAAGTTTGGAGCAGCTACTAGATGTGTTAACGAGAACCATGCACGATGCTCAGATGATAGCAAGATGCTTTGTTCTGGAAACACTGCAAGGCGCACTTACGTTTATGTTCCCGTTGGAACTCCAATTACATGCCCAAAAACTACACCTACACCTCGAACAACCCAAAAAGTTACTCCTAAAACAACTCCAAAAATCTTTACGACACCTAAAACGACTCTTAAAATATCGACAACCCCTAAAACGACGCCTAGAATCGTTACCACACCACCAACAACAACACCTAAAATCCCCACAGCTCCTAAAACAACTCCAATTCCGAAAGGTCCAGCGAGGATCAAATGCGGAAATGTTGAATACAAACTTATAAAACTGGGATGCTGGAAAGAGTTTGGTCACCTTAGACCGCCAAGAGTTTTACCAGAGCTGTTATTAACTGCAAACGATAAGAAAAGTAAAGTCTACGCTGGATATGAATTCCATAACCAGAAATATCAAGACTTCATACGGAGGTAATAAAACTGACATTTTCTTGTAGTAGATCCCAAATTTTTCTCTTTTTCAATCTAGGATTTGAATTCTTTTGTTTAGATTTACGTGTGACTGCGTCTACAAAGTGATACAAAAAGGCTATTCCGTCTTTGGTTTACAATTCTATGGAGAATGCTACAGCGGTCCCAGAGCTGCTTGTGATTACAAAACGTTCGGAAAATCCTATAATTGCATCAATGAAAACTTCGGAAAGTGTTTGGACAAGAGTTCCAGATTATGTTCAGGACAAAACGCTGAGGATATCTATGTATATATTCCAGCTGACACACCTGGTGGACTAACATGTCCTACAACTATCCCTTCAACAACCAAGATCACTACTCCTTCACCAAAGATTACTACTCCAAGCCCTAAGATCACTACGCCTACGACTGAAATAACAACTACTACTGATTCAACAACAACACCCGCACGCCCAGGTCCACCAATCATTAAATGCGGAAACGTTGAATACAAGTTGACAAAGTTAGGATGTTGGAAAGACTTAGGAGATTTAACTCCACCAAAAGCAATGCCTGAGCTTCTGTTGACAGCACGAGACCTTTGGAGCAGTGTTTATGTGGGTTATGAATTTCATAAAATGAACTACGATGTCTTCATAAAGAAGTAAGATCTATCTTCTTTTGCTTTGCAGAATGTTTTTCATGAAAATGAAAAAACGTTTTTCACTCCAATGTTTTTCAGGTTTACATGTGATTGTGTGAAGAAAGTCAAGCGTAAAGGATACTCGGTATTTGGATTACAATTTTACGGCGAATGTTGGTCGGGACCTCGTGTTGGCTGTACTTACAAAAAATTTGGTAAATCTAATGAATGTGTAAATGAAAACCAAAAGAAATGTTCTGATTCAACAAATCGTCTGTGTTCTGGACACAGTAGTCAAGAAGCATACGTCTATGTACCAGTTTATCCAGCACCTTATGATTTATGTCCTACAACAATGCCAACATCCATGACTACGGTTACAACACCCGCACCCACTGGTCCACCAGTTATCAAATGTGGAAACGTTGAATACAAATTGACCAAGTTAGGATGTTGGAAAGACTTAGGAGATTTAAATCAACCAAAAGCAATGCCTGAGCTGCTGTTAACAGCACGAGACATTTGGAGCAGTGTTTATGTGGGTTATGAATTTCATAAAATGAACTACGATGTCTTCATAAAGAAGTAAGATCTATCT
>JAODVM010054555.1:0-17890 GCA_025400095.1 Phenganax marumi | reverse complement strand
CATTTTGACAAGTTCTGAGAGCTCAGCCTTGTATTCATGTAAATCATCTTTATTAAGGCTTTCTGGATTTTCTGAAGTGGTTTTAACCTTTGCGATCACGTTGTTTACATTTTGACTGAATCTTTTCCACTTGCTTTTCAGAAGTTTCCTTTTGTTATCCATGTTAGTGTTATTTTTGGCACTTGCATTTGTTTCTGCTTTCGAGCTCAAAAAGTACACGAGTTCACTGCTATTTTCTCTTATTCGATCATCATGGAATCTACCTTTCTGACACTGTTAAACACGTGACCATGCACGTGTTAAAAACAGCAGTGCTCGGACAAACAATTCGAACAAATTGTATAGATTAATATTACAAGTGCGTTGAACGGGTGATAAAAAAGTGAATTTTCCTGCGTTTGCTGTCGTAAGAGATAAACAAAATCGACAAAATAGTTGAGAATAATCTTATATTAAAAGGGTGGTTTACAACGACTTACTACTCATAAGTTTGCTCTCACAAAATGAAATACGTAAGGGTTGCAGAGTCATCGACGCTTAGCGTTGCGAGGGTGCTCTTTTGACTAAATTATGGTCAAAAGATGTGCTTGGGGTACATGTAACACGGATTCTAAGTATCCCGAAAGGCTAATTAAAGACGGAATACCCGTTGCTCTTCATCCCTTTCATTCGAAAAAAAAATTCAAGGAAAGGAGAGATTCATGGATTCGTGCCTGTTGTCGTGCAGATACCTTTGTTTGTTCGAAGGACAGCTACATAGTTTACATTTTGTGGAAAAGACAGGACCAACACAGAAATATCCCGATCCAATTCCTGCGACAGCAACTAGAGATAAGGTTTGTTACTTTAATATTATATATTTGGTTGTTTACATAAGGACAAATTTAAAAATTCTGCATCGATAAATGCTGTGCGTGCATAAATTTGTTGAATGTAAATGTTTAATGAGTGTTGTATTCCCTGAATGTATATGGTTTGTGTTAACATGGTTGTGCGTTCTTTTTTATTAGATTAAGCGGCTTTGCAAAAAGAGAAAATCACCAACGAAAAGACTGGGCTATGGAAAAAGATTTAGAACAGCTAGCGATAGATTAGCAGCTGAATCTATGTTGCTACTTACATCTGCAGAGAAATTGGAGAAAGGCAAAACTGAAGCTGTTGATGCAGTATTATCCCTGTTGTGTTCAGTACCAGCAGTTCACAATGACTCCAAGGCAACAGATTGCTTGGAGTTCTTGTGTGACGCACTATTACAAGACGTTGGCCCTGATAAACAGGAATCACAGACAGATGATAAAGAGATAGGGAAAAGGCACTTGTAAACTCTGCTACTCAAGTGAGAACTTTATACTAGGCTTGTTTTACTTGCAGGTTTAGTGACCCTTATTGAGCGCTTTGTCATACGTTTGTCCCACCACATCTAATATTGAAATTTTGCCCTTACAGACAAATGTTACATTAGATCATATTAAGGTGTACTCTGATGGTGAGATGATGTCCCCTCCAAAAATGTCCAGGCACTTGTTCTTGCAAAATGTAGAAAATCCCAAGAACACAATGCACTACACTGGTATGTTCAAATTATTAATTTTCTGGTGAAACATAACCTTAGGTATTGGAAACTGATTAGTACGTTAATAAGTTGTAGCCTTTTTTTATACTTAAGGCTTAGAGAAAAAAGTACTTCATGCACTTCATGACCTGGTTAAAGACAAATCTGCAAGAATACATATGTGGAAAGGTGATAAAAAGACAAATACAAATTTTCTTGGTGAACAGTATCTTAAGGTTAGTTCTTTTGGTAAAGACTTGTCTGCTAATACGTCTCAAACATTGGCTGAAAGTGTATTCCATGTCAAATAGTTAGACCATATTAGTGCCAATTGTTGCATGAGAGTCTGCCAGTGTTGGTAATGCCCATGAAAATAAAAAGTGTAAGTAGAATTAAAAATAGTCAAGTATTCTTCTTATTTTTTTAGCAAAAATGTAACCGTACTGCACTGTCATCATGGGAGCAACTCATTCTTACACTGGTGAGGTTACGCCGTAATGTGACTGTCACTGTTCTGGCAAATGTTTTTGGGATTTCTGTTGCAACTGCAAGCAGATTCATTACAAGTTGGATTTTGTTTTTGGAGAGGGAACTGGAATGTTTATTCAACTTTCAAACACTGTCAGAGTTAAGTGGCATCAGATATCCTAAAGCATACAGGGGAATGTCTAACTTAAGAGGCATAATTGACTGCACGTAATTTTACATTGAAACTCCAACTCGTTTGCCTAGTCAGAGGAGCACTTACAGCAACTACAAATCAAGGAACACTTTCAAGTTGTTGCTGTCAATTTCTCCTATTGCGCACATCAATTTTGTGTCCAACCTGTTCTCAGGTAGTATAAGTGACAAAGAATTAGTACGGCAAAGTGGGTTCTTGGATAAATTGGAGCCTGGAGATGAAATTATGGCTGATAAGGGATTCAATGTACAGGATCTGTTTGCTCTTCAACAGACAAAGCTGATTGCCCCACCAATAATGAGAAAGGGTGTGGCATCATCAGAAGCTGCTACAGTTACCAGAAGGATTGCGGCATCTCGTATTCATGTTGAGTGAGTTATCAGAAAATTGAAATGCTTTGGCATATGAAGAGGTGTCATGCCATTGACATTAAAACCTTATGCAAGTTCAATTGTCAAATTGTGCTCAGCCTTGGTCAATTTACAGCCAAGTGCAATTAAAATTGATGAATTACATTAGTTTGACACAGCCTCATGCATGATACATAATATGAGGGTATTGAATAAAAGTTAATAAACTGTATTACTAATTATATTTAATATTAATTATATTTACTATTATTTATGCTTTATGTATATTTTATGCTATACTTTTTCATCATAAAAAGTGCATCCAATTTTTTCTTTAACGCTGTGCGCTTTGCTGCAGCTTCATCTGGTTCAAACCAATGATGCTCCAAAGAGCAGTAGTCATCTGACTCAGCTTCATAATCTTTCAACTCCTTAAAATAAAAAATTCATTGCAAATTAGCATATTGGTAATTTGGGTCCCTAGTATTGGTGAATAAATTCAAACAGGGTTCTCCACCAAATATAACCATTAAAACATATTGCACCTGCAAAAAATATTCCATGAAAAGTGATACATAGATTCCACAGTCGTTGCTGTACAGTGGCTGCTGTGGAACCTGAAAAAAGTATTACCCGCATGTTTAAATATTTTACTAATATAGCCTTTGTCATAGCCATTTCTTCATTCCTGATTCTGTTTAAATGTATTACACAGCATCTGTTTGAAAACTTCCTTCCACACATTTCATAGAAACAATGAAAATAGAGGGCATTGCCTTTATGCATAAGTTATCACTGTGTGTAACCCAAATACCTTTAATACTTTGGATGAAAGAATCAAATGCTTCTGTTGCACATTAAATTTACTGGAAAGATGTTCCAGAAAGCTTAAAGAAGAAAAAGAATGATGTTGAAATAAGAAACAAATATTTTATTTATTACAGTATAAAGAAAAATGCCAGCAGAGTATAAACTGTACAAACCTAAGGATATTAATAGTTTCATTTTTTCTCAACTCGCCATCCCATGTCAATGAGTCCATGATTAAAAGATGCCAAGGTGTGATTACCGCTAACAACCAATGCTTCCTAAAAATACTTACATTAGACAACTTTACCATATATGTGGGAATGGTGAAAAAAATATGTAAGATTGCATTTTTCCTTTTATTCACATTCCATTCTGTTGATGGGAATGAATATGTAATCATCATCGATCACAGTGGGAGAAAAAAACATCTATCCTTTTTTATTTCTTTCAGTTCTAAGAGATGAACAAGGCGGTACTCAGCGATTGACTTTATGATATTGATAGGTAACTGCTTAAAATTTGTTTTAAGATACTGTGACAATCGATTCTTTCCTTCTTGTTCACCACAAAGAACAATGTAGAACAACATGCTAATAACCTCAAATTGGCAATTTAAATCCCTAAAACAAATAAATAACTGTGTTTTTTTATGATTTATCATCATGCCTCCTCTCTAACAGCTTATAATGCTATAGTGAAATAGTCATAAACAAAAATATGACAAATTTCTCAATGCTTTATAATCCTTGTTACAAATAATTAACTTCAGTTGATAGGACCTGAATCCTGAATAAGCTGCATTACTTACTCCAACAAAACTGATAAAATTTTGTCATTCAAGAGTCCTTGGGGTTTCAGAGTGTCGATGCAGGATCTGTAAACATCAATGCCGTTATACCTAACGGACAACAATTGTTGACTTTCTTCAATGGAGTGCTTGAACATTGATGCTTCTTGACCAACATCAATGTGGCTGCTTTTATGAGTTGCGGTGTTACTGGTTTGGGGAACATCATCATCAGCAAGTTGTGCAAGACTATCAGTGCAGGCTGTTGTATCGACATCCATCTCTTCTGAAACAACGTCATGTGTACTATGCTTAAAATGTGCTCTTAAAATTTTTTTTTGGAAAATAGACAAGAAATGATAGACTTCTTTTGATTAAATACAACAGCAATTTTACCTGCTGTGAAGTCATCCTTTGGAAGTATTGCATTAATTAGACATGGTAAGACATGGTTTATCCAAAATCTTTCCAACTTTTGAAGAACACTTTCCATGTAATTTGAATCATACTGCACACTGACAGTAAGAATACCTCTCTTAGTCCATACAACAAAGTCACAGCTTTCCAATTCCACAACAAACATTTGCAACTGAATTTGACAATAATATCGGCTTGATGCCCTCAACACTAGTTCATCTTCGACCTTTTCCCCACCAACTTCAGGAGTGAGAAAAGCTTCTTTAGGTGATGCATTTTGATGCTTGCAAGGGCATTTGTACTCCACAACAACATCTCGACAGTTGTCGGCAGAGCTACAGGGACGAATGTTATCTAAACTGGCAGCTACAAAAGGTTTTTTCTTGGATAACATTAGTCCCTTGGTAACTAAGGATAACTTGCAGTGTCTTTTGCACTCCACCTCATAATAACTGTTAATTCTGCTCCAGCTAATCAATCACTCACAAATCCGACAAGTTCACATTCGATAATGTCATTCGATTTAAACTAAATACAACAATTTATATATATTAATACAACTAGTAAATAATAGCTAAGACAATGAAAATTGCTAACTACAAAATAGATAATTTCTTTACCTTGTCGTTGAGACATCCTAACTAAATGCTCATATCAAATCTTAAAATTTTTTTGTCCAGGTTTCACTATAGTATTAAATGAACAATATATGAAAATATGGTGGTCGGCCGCGTTTTATATATTGGCCCAATGAAGCATGGGCACTAATTATCCGACCTTGGTCGACTGTTCACGAATGTTCACGACTACAAATAACCATACATTATTTACACTCCCCCCCCAAAATCTTCCCTAAGATTTTTGTTCGATTTCTCGTATCAAATCCTCTTCTAACAAACATAACTTTCTTATGTCCCTTCTATAATTTCCCGTCGCTGTGCGTACAAACACTTCACGTACAACTCCAAAACTATCCGGATAAACACGTTCAATGATCCCCTTTGACCATTTTCCCCTCGGAAGGTTGTTGTCTACTACGAGTACGAGTTGACCTTCTTTAAAATTTGGACGTTGTTGCATCCACCTTTGTCTCTCCTGGAGCGTTGGCACGTATTCCTTTATCCATCTCGACCAAAATTCATTTGCAAGGACGTTAACAGCTTTCCATCTCGCAACGTACTGATCAGTTTTCTTGAATTCCGCCGGTGCCACACTAGAGTTGTCTCGAAGCAGCAAAATATGATTTGGCGTTAATGCTTCGAGATCATTTATATCGTCCGAAACTCTCGTAATCGGACGATTATTCATAATCTTCTCTACTTCGGTTAAAAACGTGACCAATATCTCATCATCAACCAAACGTTCACCAATCATTGAACGCAATATTCTCTTCAGGGAACGGATCAAACGCTCCCACACACCCCCTTGATGGCTTGCCGCTGGTGGGTTGAAGTGCCAGTCTATTTCACTTCGGAGGAAGTGACTTTGTATCTTTTCTTTGTTCCACGCCTTTAAAGCCTTCATAACATCTTGCTCGGCTCCTCGGAAATTCGTTCCGTTATCACTGTAGATTATCCTTGGAGGCCCTCTCCTGGCAATGAACCTCATCACAGCATTTATGAAACTATCAGTAGATAGGTCTTTAGCTACTTCAACATGGACGGCTCTATACCTCAAACAGGTAAATATACAGCTGTAATGCTTTGCCAGTTTTGGATTCTTTCTCGCTGCCCTTGTATTCGGACCTATATAGACATTCAAGGGTCCAAAATAGTCAATTCCAACAGCAGCAAATGGGAAAACGAGCCTATGTTCGTCTGATGAAACTCTCACTTCGGGAAGTGGCGCCATGATCTGCTCCCCTACTTTACCAGTAAGGCGTCGACATACATGACACTTTCGTAATACTCTTTTCACTGTCGAAGTTCCGTTCACAATCCAATAATATTGCCTCGACTCCGCGAGCGTTTGCTGCACACCAGTGTGACCATTCTGTAAATGGAAATCTTGGATGATCATTTCCGTCACTCGATGTCGAGCCGGCAAGATTATCTGGTGTTTCGCGTCATTAGACAAATCCGTACGGTTCAGTCGTCCTCCTACTCGTAGAACTCCTTCCCTTACAAAGGGCTTTAATTTGTAAATATTACTCCCTTTCAGAGAAAGTTTGGTAGAAGAACCTGCCGATTCGAGTTCTCGTGGAAATGATTGCTGTTGAACAACTTCCAAAATAGTTCTTTCAGCCTCCTTAATCTCTGCCACAGATAAAAGAATAGAGGAACTAATCACTGGGTCCGTACAGCTTCGATCTTCTTTAGTCGAATCACTGTTTGCATTCAACTCAGTCTTTCCCTTTGCGCCTAATTTTCTCTTGAAAATTTGAAATGCTCTAAGGATCCACGCTACAAGTCTACGCAACCGATTCCAACTCGAATATCTATTAATGATCTCTGCCCAAAAGGATTCGTTGACGACTGTGACATTCACATTGATCTTTTCTTTCTTAATTCCAACATCATCGTCTCCTAGAGCAACCATCAATTCTTCTGGTTGCTGCGGCCATTCAGCTTTCGTTTGCCACAAGAACTTCGGTCCATTTTTCCATCTGTCTAGCTTTCCGCTCTCAAGTGCTTTGATGCCTCTCGAGGCCAAATCTGCTGGATTCAGCTCAGATTTCACATGGCGCCACTGGGACGGATTGGATCCTTCGCGAATCTTGGCGACTCGATTTGCAACAAAGGTAACAAACCGCTTTGTTTCATTCATAATATATCTAAGGACGATCGTTGAATCTGTCCAAAACGTAACACTTCCGATACAAAGCCTGTCCTTCAATTCTCTCATAATTTGATCATTCACAGATACCAAAACAGTTGCTGCGGTTAGTTCCATTTTTGGTACCGTCATTCCGCTTCTAAGAGGTTTGACTCTTGATTTCCCATAGATAAAGCTGCAATGGATACGACCAAATTCGTTAACAAAACGAAGATAAGAAACTGTTCCATAGCCATGACCCTCTGAAGCGTCAGCAAAATGGTGAAGCTCCACAGTTACAACTTTGCCGAAATCCATTGGTTTGAAGCAACGAGAAATCCCAAAGCGTCTTAGATTTAAGAGACCTTGCTTCCAAGCTCTCCATCTTTCCACAATATCAGGCGGAAGTTCATCATTCCAATCGTACTTCAATTTACACAACTCTTGATTTACTTCTCTACCAGGAAGGAGCAGCGGACTGGCAAACCCAAGTGGGTCATATACTGTAGCGATCGATGAAAGCACACCTCTCCGATTTTCCATTTGATCCTTCTCCTTAACAACCAAATAGAACATATCTTCATCAACATTCCATTGGACTCCCAACGCTCCTTCTATCGGAAGTCTATCAGAACACAAATCGAGATCTTTAACAGTAGACGCTCTATCTTCTGCCGGAAACGATGCTAGTACCCTACGATCGTTCGAGATCCACTTTGTTAAATCGAATCCTCCTAAGAGTAACATTCTTTTGATTTCTTTGGAAACTGATATAGCTTCACCGGAGCTGGCGAACGACTTCAAGAAGTCGTCAACATAAAAATCTCTTAACACTGCTTCAACAGCGCACCTGGAAAATTTACTCTCATTGTCCAATGCTGTCTTCCTTAAAGCATAACCACACACACTTGGTGAAGACGTTGCACCGAATAGGTGAACAAGCATCTGATACGTCACTGCATTTTTCGTTGTGTCTCCATTAGGCCACCAGAGAAAACACAATGCACCCCTGTCCTCGGGTGCTACATACACTTGATGAAACATTCTTTTTATATCAGCTACAACTGCTACCTCGCCAACTCGAAATCTTAAAATAACTCCGAGCAAAGTGCTCGTGTTCATTGGCCCTTGTAATAATTCATCGTTCAAAGATGTTCCCCCACTCTTTGAAGCACAATCGAACACTACTCTGGGCTCAGTTGGCTTGGATTGTTTAAAAACAGCATGGTGTGGTAAATACCAAACGGGGTTTAACTTGCCGAGCTGTTGATCGGTTATTAATCTTGAAGATCCCTCTGCTTCGTATTTTCCTAGAACCTTTACATATTGTTCCTTTAGTTCTGAGTTTTTCTCAAATTTCCGTTTCAAATAATCCAATCTTTTCTCTGCTACAATTCGACTTTCAGGTAATACAGGATTACGGTTACGGAAGGGCAGCTTCATCTGGTAATGTCCATCCACCAGCTTAATTGAATCATCCATGATTTGCTTCGCTTTCAGGTCTTCAACTGACATCCCGCATTCAATACTGGAGATATTACCGTCAAATTCGGTATTGTACAAACGTTCAAGCTGGGAACTTATCTCCACTTCATGCTCACTACGGGTGAAATTAATCGAGACTTCTTCTTTGAACGAGCCTCCCATTGGTCCACATACCGTCCATCCTAATGGGGTTCTTACTGCCACAGGTTCACCCTTTCTTCCATGCTTGCTCTCAAATATCTGTTCCACTATTTCTGGACAATCATTTCCAATAAGGAGGGTCACCTTCTTCACGTCAACCTCTGGTAACTCTACATCCTTCAAATGGGGCCATTTCTTAAGCTCCTTATTGGAAGCAAAATGTCTTGGTGCAACTGGTATGTTGTCAACTGTTAGTACATGATCAATCGTGAAGTTTACTGATCCATCTAAGGCTTGAATTTCTAACTGCACGTCATTAGCCGTTCTCATTCCTTTATAATTTGCTGTCGTCATCGTAAATTCAACAGGTCTTCCATCGAGGACCAACTCTTCCGCAAGGCTATTCGAACACAAGCTGGTATCTGATCCACCGTCAAGAAAGGCATAGGTTACCAGCTCCCTTTGGCTTCTACTGCTACGAACTCTCACGGGTACAACCTTAAAACAAACTCTAGGGCGTCTTGTATTGACCATGCCGACTGTTGCATGTGTACTTTCGTCCTTTGTATTGGAGTGTTCTATTACACTACCAGTTGACGGAGACTGAGAATGTCCTCCCACTCCTAATTGATCACCGTGACTCTCTTTAACTTCTTTTTTGTCTTCTTTGTCCGGTGGGTGCATCAAATCATGATGTTCTTTGCCGCAATCCCCTTTCCTGCATATAAATCTTCTTCTGCATGATCTTGCAAAGTGTCCCCCTTCGAGGCACCTTCTACACAGCTTCTTTTCCGAGACAACCTTCAACCTTTCTAGATATGGAGAATTCTTGAAAACTTCACACTTCCAGATTGCATGACTTCCAGAACACATCGAACAAGATGGATGAGCTATTAGACTGCTGCTTCCTGTTGCTCCCTTCTTGAGTTTCGTGCTACCTTGGCTAGCAAAGGTGCTAATTTCATCCATCTTTAATCGGGTGGAGTATCTCCCTTTCACTTCATCTTGTCTTTTCTGAGGCAGGGAACTAAGCTCGTCTCCAAACACGTTATTCAATCGATCCCCAGCCTTCTCCACAAAATCAATGAAATCCCCAAACTTCACTTGTCCTCTAGATATAATGAATTCGCCAGCCTTGTCAGCCCACCTTCTCTTCAAATTCTGGTTCGGCAATTTATTCATTAACATTTTTAACGTATCTTCGTTATCCAGACGATAGACATAATGTTGACCCAGGCTGGTAAGTGTTCTTCTGACATCCTCCAATTTCCTGGCAAATTCCATAAGATTAGAGGCGTCCGCCTTTTTTAGGTGAATATTCTTTAACTTGTTCATATTTGCATTCAATATCATATGTGGCTGACCAAAGTTCTTCTGTAATGTATCCAACGCTACAGCATACCGTTGGTGTGCTGGCAAACTTACACAACTCTTAATTGCTTCCTTTGCCTTTCCTTCACACTGTGCTAATAAGCGTGTCAACCTCTGAGAACTATCTTGAACTTGGCTTTCAATATTATCACGAAAGTTTGTCAGGAATTCAGCATATTCTGCTGGATCACCACTAAATTTCATCAACTGGATTCTGGGTAAAGATGGTCCTTGTCTAAGTGTTTCTGCTAAAGTTACCCAAGGATCAATAATAGGCTCTGATGCTTGGGAGCGCAACGGTTGGAAAGGCATATGCGAAGTTGGTGGAACATAAGGTTGATAAGTTAAGGAGCGCACTGGTTGATAAACATATGTTGGTTGCGGTTGGTTGTGGTAAACAGAGCTTTGGGTACTACGATGTGGGTACACACCAAACAATCTTGGCTCCTGACCAGTAGATAATCCAGTAGACGCAGAACGAGAAACATTTTGGTAAGGTGGGTTGCTGCTTGTAACAGAGTTACACGCAGAGTGAGCAATCAATACAGGGGGACTGTTACTCAGGGCAAAGGAGTTAGGCTGAAGTTGGATGGTTTGTTTGGTGGAAGGTAAACTGCCCACTGGAGGGTTTCCACTCTGATCAGCATTATTACTAACTGGATCACTAGTACCTCCAACCATAGTAGTAGTAGTAGTCTGGCCAGGAATTTCAGCTGTCTTGGCTGGAAGACCTGTACCTTTATCATCAATATCTTCTATTTCTATCTTAAGGTTTGTTTCAGCTAACTTAAGGTCGGTCTCGACATCCAAAAGCTGAAGTTTCCTCACACTTTCTGCTTTCCTAGATGATATTTCCCTCTCAAACTCTAGCTTTCTTCTTTCTATTTCATACTGTTCCTCCTCCATTTGTCGCTCAATTCTTTGTTTATCTTCAAGAGCTTGAACCTTTAACTTCGCCTCTTCTCTTCGTCTAATTCTTTCCCTGACGCTGCTTTGTCTACTTGATACAGTACCAACACTACTGTTAGATTTCCTACTTGACAATCTCCTCTCCTTGTTGCTGATTTGTGGAGCAACGTTGTTATTGGCTAGTTGGGTATTAGCATTATTGTGTATTGCGGTATTAACATCCATTTCTTCTAAAAAAGACATCAAAGTTTATTACTGGTACCAAAATTTCTTCTTGAAGAATATAATTTAGACAATTCCAGAAATAAGAGAGATGATTATTTACTTTATTTATAAATAAAGTGCCAAATTTACCAAATGTCAAGTTACCTGCATGGGCTTTGTCTGCATTTTCAGTCAACTTTGATGCACCATCATTTCCAGGTTCCTTTGTTTTTAAAGAATGTTCTGGCTTCTTCCCATATAGCTTGCTCAGTAATGGTAAAATGGCTGGGTTGCAACCACTATCTTCTAATGAATTGGTAAACTGACTGAGAGCTTCATTAGTTGGAGAAACCTGGTCAACTTCATTTCTCAAATCCACACTTATGTGTTCAGCATAAATATGTTCTTGCTTGGGCTTTTTTAAAGGAAGACCACAGTTAGCAATTGGCAGTCTTTCACATCACAAGGTTTGCAATCAACTGTTGGCCTTTTTATCCACACACATGGCATACTGGTGGGGCTTTGTTCATCCCATTTATTTAATAGTTCCTCTAAGGAATACATGGCTGCAGCTATGTGCTTGCAGCCACCATCACGACCTCCTTTACACCGACATCGAGTTTTACAACGCTTCCTCGGTTGGCCTCTTTACCTTCAAGCATAAACCAGCACTCATAGAAAGACTTTCCTTCATCTGTCTTATCTTTCATAGCTGGCTTAACTTTAGCCATATACAGATGAAGTCTTTCGTTGGACAAAGTCTCAGTCAACAGTGACTTGACATATCCGTCCTGAAAGAGAAGATATTCGTCCAACGACTTGTACGCTGCCAAACCTTGTTTATTGTATTCAGTTGAATGATATACGAGGTAGTTAAAAATATCATACAACCCAAACAGCGGAGAGTCGACAAAGTTATTAACCACATTGTTAGGCGAATTAAATGGATTTTTTATTTCCATATCATCGATATAAAACTTCTCACTTTCCAAAGTAGTCTTCTCTTCAAAATTAGGGTGTAAAGGAAGCATCATTTTATAAACAGCAGTTGCTATTTCTACTAAAGCAGGTTTTAGATAGCCACTGACACTGACACCACGACTTTGAAGATACTCTTTCAGTTGTATAACGCTCATATTCTTAAAATTTTTTGGCCCGAGGTATTTAGAAGACATATTCTCAACTATTTTGTCGATTTTGTTTATCTTTTACAACAGCAAACACAGAAAAATTCACTTTTTTTTTCACCCGTTCAACACACGTGTAATATTAATCTAGATAATTTGTTCGAATTGTTTGTCCGAGTCACTGCTGTTTTAACACGTGCGTGGTCACGTGTTTAACAGTGTCAGAAAGGTGGATTCTAATTCTTTGTGGTCTTTCTCTAGCAATTCAACATCTTCGAGTTTAAGGGTAAGTTCGCTTACCTTTTCATATATGTCTTGAAACTGCTTATCTAGGGCCTGAAGATCAGCAAGTAACTGCCTTGCATAAACGGCATCATACTCAGTTATACTTTCCTTCACTATAAGTGTCGATACTTTCTTTTCCAAGTTGGTAATTCTGCGTTTAACGGTACTTCGTTTGTGTGCTAATGTCGTACGCTCTTCTTGAACAGGCATACTTGCGTGTCTAATCGACAGACGATGGAAAATTCGCCGATTTATATGTATATCTCGCTCGAAGGACCCAAAAATGGATATGCCAACGGTTGAATGAAGAGAAAATTTGATTATTTGCTAGAGCTTAAAAAATGTACACCATTTTCTTGAAGAAAAGCAAGCACATGTTTTTTATCACACTAATGCGCAGGCGCAATACTAAATGACGTAAGGTCATCTATATGATTCCTAAATGAAGTTGTCCATGTGTCTAATACCTAAGACAACAATTTCATCAACAAAGGCTCTGCTACAGTTTTACTTCCGGTTGGGTACTTGAAATTTAATGACATCAAGAAGGAACTACTAAAATACAACATCATCATCGTAAAACTTCCATATACAAACAAGACCAAAATATTTTGTAAAAGTGAGAATCTAAACCTTAAGAATTTTGGAATACTACTCGGATTCTCGGTTGATAAGAAAATAGCTAAAAACACATGGGTTGAATCTGAAAATGAATGTGATATAAACTTAGGACTAAGATATGTTAAAATACATTGTGACGCTGTGAACAAGTCTTTGAATTTCAACACAAATGGACCAAGAAGTTCAGCTTTTGTTAGTGTTCCGATTACAACACAATCTTTAAATGATTGGTGTCACATTACAAACACATTGAAAGCAAGGTGTCAAGTTACAACGGTTTTTGGAATAAATTAACATTTGACGTTACAACGAATATCGGTGAAAACGTTGAGATTGGGTCTGTCTTGTTAGAACTTTACATAAAATAAATGGAGGGTTTCACCAAGGAACAAGAACTTTGAGACATACTATGATCCAAAGACTGGTTATCAGTCAGCAGAAAAACTGCACCAAAAGCGTTACAATCGGGGTTAAACATCACCAGAAAACAAATTAAGGAATGGCTAAGAATGCAAGATACCTTTACAAGATACAAACATATTGTTAAAAGACACAAATTCACCAAAACGTATGTTAACAACCTAGGAGACAAATACAAATGGACTTGGTAGACATGAGTAAATACAAGGCCAAAAACAAAGGTTACAACTGGATTCTAACATCAGTGGAAGTTGGTTTGGATTTGCAATTCCTGTGTATGGAAAAGACATCGACAACATGACAAAAGCTGTGTTGGTGAACTACTGGGGAAGTTCAAAGAAAGAGTTGGGAAATACCCCGACATTGCACAATTTGATGATGGAAAAGAATTTTACAATGTGGGTGTGAAAAACTTACTATCAAAACATGGGGTTAAGTATTTTTCTACTTGTAGTGAAGAAAAGCTGCTGTTGTTGAAAGATTCAACCGAACATTGAAAACTATGATGTGGAAATATTTTTATTCCAATGGAAGTTAAATCCGTGGGCGAAACCGGCAATTCTAAAACCAAGAAAATTTTACAACTTCAAAGTGAATTTTACAACAAAGTTGACAGAATTTGCTTTTCGACTAATTCATTTCATATTGATAATACAAAGTTTCTAACCCTTTTTAATGTCGTACAATGTTTTTGAAAAAGCTGAAAAAACATCTTTTTCTCAAAAAAAGGTACCTTTTTTTAATAATTCCTTGAAAAGTGCAATAGTCCCTTTTTATGACCATTTTACATATATTCAAGTTTATACATAGGAGCAGGAAAGCAAATTATCTATGACAGTTTTGATAGTCATGTTTATTTACAATTATCAAATAAGGACACCTCTTTTATGTTAAATGGTGTGGTTATGTAAAAGGCCAAGAAAGGGTACATTTTTTGATCAAGCATGTGACGGCGCGACAAGAATAAAAAAGGTACAGTTTTAGATTGAATCTGTTCTCATATAAACAGATTAAAAAGGATTCTCAGTTTTGAAACAATCAAGCACAGCCCAAATAGCCATAAGGGTACTATCTTATAAAATGTTACTCAAAGTGTGAGAATCAAAAATGACAATCTTTTCAAAAAAATGTGTTAACTGCAAAAGCATGGTAAAGCATGAGCATGCTGGGATTTTGACAAGGCAAAAGTTTCTGGAATGATCTTTCCTCAAACCAAGATGGTGTAATACTTGGAACAAAATATTGAGGTAGTGAAAAACTATGTACAAAATAACTACACTTATCGGCAGATAAGCGAATTTTTCAAGCAAAATTTCCCTGAAGTAGAACGTGGATTCTCTGAAAGAAACATTCGGCTATTTTGCTCAAAACACAGAGTAAGAAAACTGGATCATTTCAAAGTGGACACTATTATCCAACGATCGCTCAACGAGGTATTTATTGTACTTAGTTTTTAACTCTCTTAGCCATTAAATGCTTTTAATTCCTGATATATAGTTGAAAAGAATACCGCATGTACCTACGCCTGAAGATAGAATAATTATCCTTTAGCCTTGATGAAATGTTTATACGCTTGTAATCTGTGTATACTATGTAATGATACTGTAAATGTTTAAAATATTATTGTACAGGTGGAAGCATGATACGGTCGGAAAATGATGACCGGGTATGTCAATAGCAAAGGACATCGTCTCAGTAATTATCAAGTTCGCGAGTCTCTTCAACGGGTTAATCCAGCTCACCACAACGCAAGAAGAGATGATCTTGTTCGGAGACAAAACCCTATACCTTATAGTGCACCGTATTATGGGAACAAAATACATTGCGATCAGAATGAAAAACTGTGCATGTACGGTTGCACCCTTTACGCTTTTAATGATGGATGTACTTCAAAAATCATAAGGATGTTCTGTATGCCAAGGAAAAATGCCAAAATTATTTACTCTTACTTCAGGTTGGTATCAAGATTATCGTTTGGGTTACCTTCGCCAAAGGTTCTGTTTTCTCCTCATAATTCTTTCTACTTCTGTATTTTAATATTAAAGTAGCTCTCGTTTGTCGACAGGGATGTTTTAATACATGATGGTATATGGGATATGGTGCAGGTGGATCATGGCACTGAAGCTTGTCTAATGTTATTCATTCAAGACTACTTGAAAAATCTCAGAGGAAATGTAACTTGTCAACTGTACGTTCAGACAATGTCTTGTGAGGTATTTCACTTTCACTATTTCTAATCAAAAAGCTATTTATTATTTCAATGGAGGTTGAACATCCTGGCAAAAGCCATCTTCAAATTCAGAGTGAAGCATGTTCTGCTGCTAATCTCAAGCTGCCTATAATCATGTTTGACATCGTGTGCAAAAAATTTAAGAAAAGTAATGAAGCCGAAAAAAGCCTGTCAATACAGTCATCAATGTCACTGGGCAATCTTTGTTGAAATTTGAAAACATGTAACAAATGGTAAAGAACCTCATTACTTTCAGTGCTTCCATGTTAAGTACTAAAATTTCATAGAAAGGAAATTACACTTGTTATTTTCCGTGCAACGATGGCTCTACAGTGACACCATGCATATAAGAACATAAATTTTAAGAACCTGTTAGACTAAATTTACTTATTTGGACCCCTTTTATTTATAGACCCCTAAACTTGCTTATTTTGACCCCTTTTATATAAGCACCTGGTAGGCTATGATTTCAAACTTTACGTAGAATCCTCACGCTGAACACAAATGGCCAGAAGTTAAACAGCGTGTCTTGTATCCGATCAAATAAATATTAGTTGGAATGGAAAACCGACTGCTCATCAATAGAGATGACCCTATCTTGCAATTTTGTGTTTCCTTTATAACACTTAATGTTGTTAATGTTGGGATCGAAAGGGTTGTTGTCTCATGGAATGCACACCCAATTGAAGGTTTGCTAAAAAATAATTTTTCTTTGCAATTAAAAACATGGTGATATGTATTAGTTTCATGTTTCAGTTTGAGTCAATGTTATGCAGCATACATGTGTTGTAAATTTCATAAATGCTCTTGAATTATTGCAGAGTCTTTGAATATTATTTACTAACAGTATTTTTGGTCATAATAAAACTGAATTTACATGAGAGCTTGTTAACTTCTTTAGAATGTATATTTCTACTATTATGGGTTCACGGTTCAGTCTCCTAAGAGTATTGGTGTGCGAAAAGTGACGTCAAAAACTAATCCACCGTAATTTTTTTTAGGTCTACAAAACATATTGCCAAACGTTGTAGCTGAATGAACATCAAGAGTTCGCTTGCAGGATCCAGCTGTTTTACCCAGCGTTGAGGATGCAGTGCAAATGTATACAAACACAGGGGGCATAACACAGGAAAATTCTTTTGGAGTCGACCCTCTGGTAAACCATGAAGACCTTATTCACAGACGATAGGCACATCTCTACCAAAATATCGTATCGTTCTCTGATATTTTTAGCAATGTTATTAATGGAGACGGATCGCTTTTTGAAACCGCCATACTACTATTTTTTAACACAACAGTAAATCTAACACCCTAATAAATAACAATTGATATAAGAATAACTGTCATTAACGTTCAATTTTATAACATTTGTAGCTTGAGAAAAACAGGTCAATTTCTACAACAATGCTTAGGAAAAATAACTTCAGCTAAAGTAAACTTCTTATTCGGCCAGTCCAACAGGTAGATCCTCTTCAGACTCCACGGACGTTGAAAGAGCCGAACGTAGAATTACGTTGGATTTGGTGCGTTTGCAACATAGTACGTGTGCTAATAATCGCATATTGGTCGAGAGATATTACGACATAAAAACGGAGATAAAAGAGCAACGAAAAGCAGAAACCGATCGAAAAGTGGATCAAATCGTGCATGGTCTCGCTGAGGCGAAGGTAGCAGAAGTTGATCGAATCGTGGAGAATCTTACCGAGTCCAAGATTGAAGAAAAAGAGAATGGCAACGTGGTGTAA
>JAODVM010054445.1:0-17893 GCA_025400095.1 Phenganax marumi | reverse complement strand
CACGGTATTATGCAAATTAGGCCATTATATGAAACTTTGACACGGTATTATGCAAATTAGGCCATTATATGAAACTTTGACACGGTATTATGCAAATTAGGCCATCATATGAAACTTTGACGCGCTATTATGCAAATTAGGCCATTATATGAAACTTTGACGCGCTATTATGCAAATTAGGCCATTATATGAAACTTTGACGTGGTATTATGCAAATTGGGATAGTGCTGCACATGCACTTTAGCATGGAGGGCCTGAAACAAAGAGTCGAAGACAAAAAAGAGTTTAATATAAATCAGTTTTTTCCGCCTATTTAGGGTGCAGTATTTCTTGACGTATTTTCTCCAGAAGAATATGATCCAATGGAACTCCTTAACACAAGACCTGGTCCATTGAAGGTGCAGAACTTACAACAGAAATTTGCCTAGCTTTTTGCTGTTTTGCATCATTTGTGAGATGCTGAAGAATATTTGCAAAATGAAAAATTTTATACTCTAGGCTAGAATTGAGAACTTGGAGAAGCAGGACCCACTACTTCATCAAGATATTAAGAGAATAGTAGAAGAACAGGACACAATCAGATGTAGGACAGGGCAGACAACAAGAACTAAAGATATTCAAAACTACCATCTCCCTCCACAGCCTTTAGTTCCACTGGGAAGACACAACACTACCTGCAAAACATGGCAACGTATGCCGATATACAACATTGACAGCCCTCCACGCCTCATGAGCAGGTGATGAAGCACACTACTTAAATATACCTCCGTAACCATATAGCATATGTAACTTAATGTTTTGCATTCAACTTAATATGATAAAATAATCCATCAATTCTTTCAAGTAGCAAGAGTCTTCCCTTGACTAGTAAATCATCTGGTATTAGCGAAACAGAGCAAGATGACATATTGGCTGCTCTAGGATGCATTGTAACTTAATAGGTTAAACAATAAGTTTGCAATATGAATGTTAGTTTGAGGATGCAGCTGAAGCCATGCATACTTTTACTGCAATAATTTTCAACAACCCAATTTTGTACTTTATCTAGACAAAGAATGAACAATACCTGTGGTAACTCTCAGATTGATTTTGTCCAAAGCACTGTATCCAGTCCAGACCTTGTTGACATTGAACTCAAATGTCAGAAAAAACGATTATATCCAGAGAAATACAGTAGGCGACGTATTCTTGAATGGCCTGTAACAAAACAAACAGATAGTAATGTAGCTAGTAAAGTATAGTTCGTCGAGTATTTCTCACTAGATGAGCAACTAAAGTATGTCATGTCCTGGAATTTGATTAAGCTATGGCAGAACATTGAGATTGTTCATACATTGAGAAAGCATGTTTAATTTTGTATCATCCTGATAATTGATTTGTCAATTTTGTTTTTGATAAATTTCATGGATTTACTTTGATTAATGCTGCACAATTTTACTTGTCAGGGGTCATTCATGTAATTTAATAGGTTAATAACAGTAGAAATGTAATTACGAGACACACCCTCGCGCATGCGGCTCGGTTCCTAAAGCACAAAAAAACACCCTCGGTTTTTCAACTTGTGGCCGAGTTTCGAGCCCAGGCACATGAAGGTTCTGGGGGAATCTCGTAAGCTGGGGGGACGGACGTAAATATTTTAGCAAATTCCTGGGGTGACTGGTTGTCTGATCGTGATTTCGTGCCTCGTTAAGAAAAATTTCTATTTTTGATTTAAACTTACAGAAACCCGAAGAAAAACATGGCATCTAGGATTTTAAGTGAAGCTGTAACTAAACTACGGAGCAAAGAGTTTAGATCGTATCTAATGAGGTAGGAAAATACAAAAATTGTTTACATTTGCTCAAACATACGTGTATATTAACCATAATAACATTTTGTCTCTATATTTTTTGTGTAGCACGGTAAGTTGAAGATCTGAAGAGTACTTTAAAGGTCTGTGTAGTAAATATTTTAAATAATCACGCAATGATACTTATTGTATGGCAACAAGTAAATCATTATATTGTATTTTCCAGCATTTTTGGGGCCCAGGTATGTGGTTAAATGTTGATATATTGACTGATTGCCGTAATAAATATTCAATCATCCCACTGAGTGGAAAATTTCTAAAATGCACTGTGAATACTCCGCCACACACTACAAACTTCCCAGAATGTCTTTGCATTCGACTACACAACACAACTGATAGAAAACCGTGCAAGGTTGTACCAGGATATGTTTCAATACTACTTTTGAAAATCTGTTGTGTTTACTCAACCACTTTTCATGCATTAGATGAAATTATAATCAGATGGCTGCACATGGTAGCAATTAAACCCTAAGTCACCAAAAACAAATTACAGTATAATCAGACAACTAAATAGGTAATATTTGTGCATTATAGTTGCAAACTGGGGCATACCTTTAGCTGCTATTGCAGACATGAACAGGGATCCTGAATATATTAGTGGCAAAATGACGACAGGTAAAAAGTCAAATACTTGGATTTTACGAAAAATGAACGAATTTTATCCATGTTTCATTTTCTTGCAGCATTGTGCGTATACTCGGCATTGTTTATGAGGTTTGCATGGAAAGTTCAGCCAAGAAATTTACTTTTACTTGCTTGTCATCTCACTAATGAGACTGCACAGTTAATACAACTTGGTAGATTGGGTAGGCATGAGTGAGTATTGAATATATCACCTTTAAATAAAACCAATCGCTGTTTTCATTTGAAATTCAAAGAACATTGATAAAAAATAAACAGTTTTACTTTTCTGTTTCAGATATAACAAGAAACATGAGCCATTGTAAAAAGTTGCATGTTAATATATCTCTTATTTATTGCAGAACATGTGAAAATATTGTCAAGATTTGCAATAAAATTTTTTACTGTTGGTAGTAAATCAGTTTTGTTTGCCAAACCATGAGTATTGGTGACATTTAGATTCGTGTTAATACCCTTGAGGGTCTCACTCGCCTCACTTTGTTGACTATAGCCCGTTTTAGACAGGGTAAAATAACAAAGTAGGGTATACTGGAGTGTACTGTCACAGAGTGAGTTGGCAAAAGAAATTGTCAGAGTTCTTTGAACAATCATAGTCAAGTTCACATAAATTTTCAATGTACAGTGGAGGAGTTTGTTGCGAACTTGGCCATTGCTTTTCCAACTTCACAACATGGCTGTAAACTTTGCAGCAATCTTCACAAGTTCATTTGCCAAGTTCAAACTTCAAAGTAATATGTAAACAAACAAATGTTCATACAAATCATGATGAAAACAATTTATTGCAACATCTGCTTGCCAGAAGTTAGCTGGCCAGTTTAATTGGAAAAAGTTTAATCATAAAGTCATAATTCAGTTCACTCTCGAATATGTTCATATTCATGGCATTGCAGTCTGCAACTACATACTCAGTACTGAAGTGAAGAAGTTGCCTGCAAATCTGTGAACTTCATTGCAAAGTTCATGCCCAACTTCTGAATTCAAAAATTTAATTGGCAAAGTTCACAATGAAATTCACAACTACACATTGAAAATTTATGTGAAATAAACAACAAGACATGAGTCTCGTCTTGACAAGTGAAATGATAAGTACTTTGAATGTTTTTATGGTGATAAAATATCTAATACAAGGTTTTGCGGAAAACAAGGCTTTGCACTGATGAAGGCCAGGGCTTACCAACTGAAACCTTCCCATGAATAAATTTACGTGGTATTTCCACAAACCTTTTATTAAGTGAAATGATCTTGTGGTAGACAGAAGAAAACAAAAAGTAGGGTGCACTGAAGTATATTATTGACGCTCAACAAGTTAACAAGGAAATTGTCAAATGTATTCACTCACTTGTCAATCACAACAGCTTGGACCGCATGCAGCATGTTGGGTACTTTAGAAAACAGTTGTATTATCAGCAAGTTCTAAATGAGAAAAAGTGAAGAATTAAGCTTTCCTACATTATCAACACAAAACCAGGTGAATTGTTAAACAATACACAATGGTTAGACCACTGAGGTGTGACACTACGTCTGTTGCCTTCTTGTAGAAACATGATGGTAATTCTTCCTCAAAATTTCATTAAGGTTAAAAATTTGAACACCTGGGGCCGGTTGTATAAAATTCTTAATACATTTTGGGTAGTTAAATCGTAGTTAACTCAAAAATACACGATTCTGATTGGACAATTCTGTCACTAACTATAGTTAAAAGTTAACTACATTTTTATACAACTGGCCCCAGAACAATTAACATGCACTAAACAGGTGCGTGTTGTGAACTCATGCTGACTTTGGCATGTTGCAAGAGTGACATAACAAATACCATACTAATTATTATAACCAGTACAGTATCAATAAAATGAATTACCCAATTTAGGAGTGGCTTGAAGGAATTTTCCACGCTAATTAGTTTTTAAATGCTATTCCCTAAATTATTCCTCACTTCTTTCCAAATATTGTATAAAAATACTCTCCAATACTTAACAATAAAGTTACTCAAGACGTTTCTCGTTTACGTGAGCACAATAATGTAAACAATTCGACATTTTTGAAAAAAACAACTTGACTCAAGCTCTGGAAATTTAAAAATGGTAAATTTTCCCGCCAACTTTGAAAAACTTCATCTTGCAGAACTATAGCAGTGACCAATCTCGTTCCCAGACTACTGATTGTAGTCCTCACCATCAAAACATCCTGCCCACCCCAAGTATATCACTCCCTGAATTTTAAAGTAGGTGTTTTTCTACAACTTAAAATTAGTTCTTCTGGCGAATTCGTGGTTTCTACACCGGGGGAAGGGGGGATGCAAAAAGTAGATACTACTGAAAAATTCAAGATGGCGGCAAAAAGAAGGAGCGGGCACTTGCTAAGTTAAACATGATTACATCGCGGTGAAAAACGAGGCTCGTACAATGGTGACAGAGCATTTTAAATTCTAGTCATGACGACTCAATTAACAAAATATTAATTAACATGGTTTGTGGGCAAAATAATTCAAATTTTCGAAGCCATTCTTCGTTACGATTGAAAGGTTAATTTGAGAAAGCATCAACGAAAAAATACGAGAGATGTGTAGTGCGGTCATCATTGAATAATAATTTGAGACAAGGTGACATCTCCACCAATTTCCAGTCCCTGGATCATGTGAAGTTCCCTCATACGATGATTGTACTCACAATAGTGCTGATTATTTGCTGCAATCTGAGAAAATAAACGGGGAGTTACATGAAATTACCTCATTTCACTCTGAACAAGGACCAGATATTCTATAAAAAACACAGCAAGTTTCTTAACATGATAAGGGAACACGATGCTCCTATTATTATACAATCAGTCTTAAACTGTTCTTCCTAAATTAACAATCAAGGAACATCGTCCCACTCACCTTGTAGCAATGTGCTTCAACCACGATTTTCACTTCAAACATCGCTCCAGGGGAAAACGGACAGCCAGGACCTGAACGTTCTTCTGTGCCCCACTTGCCTCCCTGCTTTGTGTTGCGTACAACAATATTCTCTTTGAAGCGAGGATTGAAATGCAGTGCAGAGTCACCTCCCAGTAACAGATTTATGTGGAACCTAGCATGAAAACATTCTTTCACAAAGTATTCTCCAAGGAATGCAGCAAGAGTTCTCATTTATTCACCCAGTGTTACAACTGGGAGAAACCTGAACAGTACTTATATTAGATATCAGTTCTAAACTGTTCTTTCTAGAGATCTAATACCAACTGTCTCTCATGGATTCAGTGTTCCTAAATGTGGAAATATTAACTAAACTATATTTATACTGAATAGCTCTATCAGTTGTGAACTATTCTTCCAAGAGATACAGTCATCTTTTGTTGATTATGTCACCTTGTTGGTGAAGCATTAACTTTTCCTTGAACTGTGATTGTGCGACCCGCATACAATCCACCAGGGATAAAACCACTATAAGACGCTGGCTGCAAAATGAAGCATGATGGTAAGTCTCGATAAATCCTTGAAATCAAAACAGAGATACACTTCAGCCAAACCAAAGTTTCATTGTTTTCATTTTAAAAACTAGTTTACTAACTAGATTGAAGATTGGAGCAATGCTAGGATATGGACTGTAGGCAGGTGGAGCTGGCTGACTTGGAGGAATAAACCCGGGAGGGGGTGCTGCTACTTGCCCTGTGGGGTAGCTTGCATAGGCTGGGGCCTGAAGTAAAAAATAAGTATAATGCTTCACATAAGGTACAGTAATAAGATATCCAGGACGACGTTTAGCTGAACAAGACAAACAGTTAGGATGATATAAGTCGAAAAGAAGATGATGAGGACACAGTCTAGTTTCTTTGAAAATAATGACAAACACAGTTGGAAGATAAAGAATGAAATGGAAAATTTTCATAGAAAAAAACATAAAAATGACGAAGCCCAGAACAAGGCAATCTAAATTTACCACAGAATGATCATGTTGAAAAGAAATGTTTTGGATTTGAAACTCGCCAGCAAAACCAATGACGTTGATTTGCTGAAAAGTAGCACGATGATTATAATCACAGAAATGATGACCATTCACCGACACCTAGTAAAATAGCATGGTGAGAAAATGACGGTATTACGTGCTGAGCCAAAACACCTTATAAAACAGAACATTAGTCCACCTTAAAAGCATACTGCTGCACAGCAATAATCAATTGGAACGGCTGTCCCTTGGTCAAAGGCATACTTCCTCCTCTCTCCTCAACACCCCAGCAACCCCCTTGCCTTGTGTTGCGTACTATGCACTTTTGATCAAATCGGATGGACATGTGAAAATGAATGTCATCGTCTGATCCCATTTGAGGCTTTAAGTTGATCACTGATGCCCTGCAATGAAGAGGAATATATCATGAGAATAATTATTGACAATTGCAGCTTTGCACATAAATTCTTCAGAAAATCGTGTTTTCCATGATTTCTTTGATCAGAAAATAGTAAACATGAGATGTCACCACATATGTTCTGCCTGCACAAGTGGACCCAAAGGAAAAGGGCATTTAAAGGAACAGTTCCCTGAAAGTATCACCAGGAAAGTTGAGTAGATGTTTTTGAAACTAACTTTGACATGTTTTGTGGCATGTAACCTTGAATAATGATGATCTGACCAAGCTTGACTTGTCCAATGATCTGATCTGAAGGAACAGGCTGAAATGTACAACAACTTAGTTATAAAGACGATAATTTTCCCTTGCAACAACAGCAGGTAACGGACAATTAGAGCAACTTAATTACAAAAAAAGGTCTCGAAAATAATTGCAAACATAAATAAAGCAAATCTACAATCAGTTATGTCAGAGAGAACATGAAAGGGTTTGGAACATGTTTGGAAATTTTTAAAAAGTTCGTCAAAGAGACTATAGGATTACACATAAAATTTTCCAAATTCTTCCAATGTGTCTCTATGATCTGAAAATGACTCAAAAAGCAATGAAGAAACTCCAATTTCTGAAACATCACAAAAACTTACAATTTTCCCAAGTGACTTGGCTTATGTCAATCTTTAATTGGTATTAATACAAAGCTAACGGTTCATAGATACTGAAAGAGTAAAATTTGGAGTGGCCCACGCAGAAATTTCAAAGTTTCAAGAGAATCAGGGTGTTCGCAACAGTCAAAAATTCGGCATTATACGCCGTTTTCACAATTTCGCTTACCTAGCAATTTCACAATTTAGCACTGGCAAAAATAACATAACTTACAAATGCCTATTTTATTTGAAGTGGAGTGGTTTAAATTTTGTTTAACAGTGCTACTGAACCAACACTGGAAGTAATTAAGATATTAATCTGAGGCTGGTATGATGGGGTTCTTTGCACTGAGTAGCTCAGGAACTACAATGAGAACTGAATTTCACAATTTTATTACAACGCCAAAGTTTTTTTTCATTTGGCTAACACCCGGGAGAAGCAAAACTAGGATGCCATGATTTTGCAGCAAATTCTACAAAAGCGTCCAATTTTTAACACATTTTGATGCTATCTAAGAGAAATGGATTTACATGGAAAAGGACGCTAATATTTACTGAACTTTGGATCAGAATTTGCATATTAGCTGAGTAGAAATGAATAGTAAGCTGTTGCAATACCATACTGTGTGAGGTTTTGCGCAGCATAATACTATTTTTAAGAACATGGAGAATTCCAAGAATTATCACTTGCTAGCAACAAAGCAAGCAAATCTTAGGGGTAGTTAAATAAAGGGCAGATCACTATATTGTAGGCAATATATACTGTAAGCAGTAGAACAAATTGTTTAGTAGTTTCTTAACGATCTGTACGCCAAAGGAAAAGTTCCTCATAATACATTGGCATGCAAATTACAAGACAAGAACTGGGTGTGCAGTGTTCAATGAAGCCATTCGAAATTCGAAAATCAATTCTTGAAATCAGTAACTCGAGGCTGTTCCAATTTGCGTGCAAATTATTGAGAGAAACTGATACGAAAATTGCCAAGAAAGCAAGCTATATACTTAAAATTAACTAGTGCTGAACAATTCCGCGTTTGGAGCGCTAAGTTACGCCATGCAGAGAGTCAAGACCGAGATATTTCCTTACCGGATTATAGATTGGCTGAGGCATTCCCTGGTGTGGACCATACATTTCGTAAGCGGGATAGTTTCAAGCTGAAAATGAAAAAAGGTTGCGATGAGACGCCAGCAGAGAGAGAGAGAGAGAGAGAGAGAGAGAGAGAGAGTGCTTTGACAAATGCTTTGACACGATCAAAGACGCTGATACAAAATCAAACAAAATAATGGAACCAGAGGAGTCATGTTTCGTGCGGAGAATTTTTCAAATTTTTATGACGATTAAAGTGGCTGAGAACTGAAACTGTTTGATTTGGTAAGAACTGAAGCATAATTCAGAAGCATGAACAATAGTAGTCTACATGCTCGTAATTTAATTTGAAACAATTAGAGAAATTAACGAAAGAACATTGCAATGTTTTTTTTATGTTGCTATGTCACAAAGTGTGACGCAAAGTTGAGTGCAGGACCGATCTCTGAAACATGAATACAGAAACCGTTTTAGACATCCAGAATAATGAAAGGTAATAATTGTCAGAATACTTAAAAACGTTACTGAATTACTTCAATCACTTTTTAAAGCGTAATCTTTTTGTTATTTTCATGATATTTTTTATCAATCCAGGGTACTTGTTGGCAGCGTTGTCAAATTTTCTGTTTCTGTCGTTTGGTGAAGGTAAGCCGCTATGCGTGAATCAAAATATTGATGAAAGTGTGAACAACGATAGAACTCTTTTGAACGACGAAAAAAGCCAAATCAAATTCATTGAAAATGAAAATATTTTCAACTCAAAGGTCTAACCAATGCTCTCTGTGAATTTCAGGCCTGCACATGAAGTGCAATCGTACATATAACAAAATTGGTTGCTTTAAACAGAAAATTCCTCCGAAGAAGTTATTCAACATCTTGGTATTGACAGATCGTGATTGGAGTGCGCCACAATACAGTGGAGAAGAAATCGACTGGTTTGATTGGGCGAACTACGTTCATGGGTAGGTATTCGAGAAAGGTTGCATTCATATAGTTTTTAGTTTCCACTAAAGAAAATTATGCGGAGAATAAGAACGTAGATGCGATTTCTCGTTCTTTTGTGAGCTGTGCATCTGAACTAGTGATTTAAACGCAAAAAATAAACTTCTCGAGTCCGTTCCGTTCTCTATACCGTCAAACAGTGTTTTAATAGTAGGAATGTGATAATTCTATTACATTGAAACGATTCAGTAACCAGTACCTTCCAGTTTTGCTAAAATATTTAGTCATATTCCATATCTCTCCAAGTGTTGGGTGGCCCGTTCCAATTTGAAAAATTAATTCCTTGAAGAAGTTGATAAATTCGTTTTCCAACCTAAGAAACAGAATTAAAATGAATTAATCAAACTGGAATTCGCCTCATTTTAGATTCGCTTGTCGCTGTTTGGAAGTGTTGCAAGAGTTTGCGAAAGAAAATGAGAAGAAATATCATCATTTTTCAGTTTCCAACTACGGCGAATGCTGGACATCTGAAGATATCATTTATGACTTCACTAAACTAGAATTAGACGAAACTTGCGTCGGAGATGATTTTCTCTCCTGTGAACACGACTACGAGTCGGAATGTGTCGGAGCCACGCACAGTCAGTATGTGTATCACGTGAACTACAAAGATGAACCACGCGAACCGGAAGTAATAGACAGTGCTTGTTATGTTCAGACCACGACAGTGTGTGGAACACCAAGTGCATCCTACAACCACTATGCATCCTCTGTCAATCCATGAAAATTAAAATACGATAAATAAAAAGCAGATTTCAATTTATAATGGATGGAAACTGAGAGAATATAGTACTACGTTTCATTTTAGTACATTCTGACGTAAAGTCAGTAAACACTGCTCTGGGCGAACTGCGTTGTCTTTAAATTATCAGTATTGTTTTCAAAGAAACACCTCTTCTTATTTTTAATTCATGAGATATTCTAGTCGTTTCTTGGCGAGTGATCGTGTCACAATAACGCAATAAATTACTTTGGACAAATCTAGATTGCTAAGGAAACATCACAATGGCCTGGGATATATCAGTTCTTTCGTTGTTGTTTTTTTTCAGAACATACTTGACTTCACTTATTACTTTAACGAAAGATGTAAATTTACCTTGACTGATAAATTTCTGACTTGACTAGTGACCCATATCTGGAATGAAAGGTAATATAGTTTGTACACTCTCATGTAAAATTTCACAAGGAAACAAAAAACTAACAAACTAAAACTAAACTCTTAGAAAAAGCTCTTGGACTTTTCATCGTTTCTGCTTTTTGCCTCTGGCTTCAACATTACCAAGGTACGTCTTGTCTTATACGAGATAGTTCTATTAGTTTTAAGCTGTTTTTCTAAGAAATTCAGTGAGAGCCATTTCTAATTGATAGAGTACTACTCCTTGGCATTTCTACACGAGGAAACCTATACTAAACTGAACTATCTTAATTCTGGATGAGTTCTTTCACTGTCGGCTTTAAAGTTCTCGTCCTAAAATAGCCATTTCTTATATTTCTAGTGTGTACAGGTCACCACGCCACATGTCAGCGAACTTATTCAATGTTTGAGTGTATTGAAACTTATCAGCATCGAAGAAGAATATATGACGAACTTATTGTGACCGACCGCGATCTTAAATCTCCGAAAACCAGCGGTATTCCCACCGATTGGTTTCACTGGGAAGAGTATTTGATGGGGTAGGAGAAACTGGCATACTTCATGTTACTGTATATGATTTGGAGTCTTGTCCAAACCTTTTTATTGATATAAAACTCCAGGTTATTGTAACAGCGAAAAAGCTTGCTGAGTTTTCAAACCATAACTTCAATGACCATGTCTTTACTATACAGAAGGTCATTTAAACATAATTGAATACCAGTTTTCCAGATCACGTCTCTATTGACTTCATTTGTTTACAGATTAGCCTGCAGATGTGTAAAACGTTTGAACAGAATTTCGGAAGGAAATCTGAGTATTTACAATCAATTCACGTTGGAAAATTACGGCGAATGTTGGAGCACAATGCACGGTTACGATTCACTGCATGCTCTAAGTAGATCCAATAACTGCATTGGAGCTGGTTTCCTACCATGTGAAGCAGCTAATATGAGTGAATGCTGTGGAACACAGCTTTCAAGCTTTCTCTACCAAATTCATAACAGAACGAAACTTCTCGATGAACATTGCCATATCGTGAGAAGAACTGTCTGTCCGACGTCAAGTCAAAATTCATCGATATACAAGACTAACATCACTCTAACAGATACTATGGGTTCTTCCTCACTGTCAACGAACAGCCAAACATCACAAACAACAACACTACGCAGCACTTCAACAAACGAAACACTACAAGAACCAACAATATCACTATATCCCACAACATCGTCAAACGTCTCTCATTTGCTATCGCTCAATGCAAGTCATTTCCACACCTATGCCAACAGTGTTCAAAGCATCACTCTAGCTTCAACACTCTTCACTACAACTCATTATTTAACACAAGTACTACATTTTAACAACTCGTCAATCCAACCAGCTTTTAGTAACTCATGGTCTTCTTGGCGATTAAACAATTCTAATCTGCTGACTAGTAACTTGACAGCAACTATTACTAATTCTTACCTAAATGTATTTCAAAGTCATCCAGTATCCACAAATGTGTTTCAAAGTCATCCAATATCCACAACTATATCCAAAAGTCATTCAGTATCCCCAAATGTGTTTCAAAGTTATCCAATAACCATAACTATATCCAAAAGTCATTCAGTATCCCCAAAAGTGTTTCAAAGTTATCCAATATCTATAATCATATCCGAAAGTCATTCAGTATCCACGAATGTATATCAGAGTCATCCAATATCCATAATTATATCCAAAAGTCATTCAGTATCAACGAATGTATACCAGAGTCATCCAATATCCATAGATCTATCGCCGAGTTACCCGTCATCCATAAATGTATCCCAAAGTAATCCAGTATCCATAAATGTAACGTTATATCAATCAACATCAACAAGTGTATCCAAAGTTCATCCACTATCCACCAATACATCCCAAGATCCAGCAGTGTCAATCAAGATGTCTCCGAGTGACTCGATTACACGATTCTCAGAGTTTCTGACGTCAAGTTCATTGAGAGATCTCACTGGATCAAGCTTAAACGAGACGCAGATTTTCATCATTGAATCATCGACAGCGCAACTGAGTGAAACTCCAGTTAAACAGCAATCATCTTTGAGCACGTTACCTGAAATGTCAAGCCACAAGGTACGTCAATGTTGATTCTTTGGAAAATTTTTTCAGCTAACTACTTTTTAAATTGCCCTGATGGGAGTAGTTCATCAAGTGTAGAGTATTCGAGTGTTTTATTCAAAGGTATTTCCTTCGTGTCAAGCATAAAACATATTACATATTTAGTTTCCTCTACTACCTTTCGCCTTCTTTTTCATAGATTTTACTGTCAGTCACGCAAAGTGAGATTTCAGCACTCCAGACTTCAATGAATCCTGAAAAAACTAGAAATTCAACAGAGTCATCAAAATTTGCATCTAATCAACAGGCAGCAAGTTCTACTTTGCTTATGTCACCCTCAGACAGTCGGCTTCAGACGCTTACAGTTACACAAGTTTCCTCTTCGCTATCTGTTCAAAGCCACGTCACCAGCACATTAACCATTAACTGTAAAAACATTGCTCGAGGCTGTAAAAAGAATTCTGCAACAAAAACTAAGATATCTATTATATTATTTGTATCAGTAGCTTTCATCCATACTCTGAAAGTAAGTTAATAAACGCTGCAACTATAGAAAAATCAACAATCTTTAGATTTACAAAACTGAATCATAAAACAATATTGTTTAAACCGCATTACGACGTGTATTTTCAATATCAATTCGTATTACAAAAGAAAGTTAACTAACGATAGAAAAATGAACATTAGTAAAAATAAAATGAAGAACGATCGGTCTAATATTGTTGCAGATAAAAGCCAACGTTCTTTTTGCGATCTTTTATAATCTAAATTTTTCGCAACGTAGTTTATTTCTTGTAGATTTGCCAATAAGCGATGATTTACCGCAATCATTTCATTTAAAACTGAAAAACAACGGTTTTTCTTTGATTTTTCTTTGCATAACTCATACTTGCAAGATTGAAACGCTTGTTTTTGTAAACCCCCGTTCGTTTGTTCATCAGCATAAGACGTTTTTAAGTTTCTCAGACAATCTGCGTTTCTGTCCTTTGAGATTGAACCACTTTCTTCACAATACGTTTTTTTAACACAACATTCACGTTCTGCGTAACAGCTTGCACTTTTCAGTGATGCATTGTCAAATTCATTCAACTTGAAAACTGTTTCTTCTCTAAAAGATCTCGATTCCAGCTTACCAGACAAATGTTCACCATTGAAAAATCCGGAGTCACTTCGACAATCTCTGTGTTTTCTTTTCGCCATATCAGAGATACTTTGGAGTGCTTTCAACCTATCTTTGATTTCATCACTGACACTTGTCACACCCCAAACTCGGCCAAGTCTTTCTATAACAACCTCGCGAAGACAACTTGACATTTTACTCAAGGCTGAGCGCTTAAAGTACGCGTTTAATGTCACACACACTGCATAGAATGTCAAAGTCACCTAAAAACAAACTGAGTAAAATATACTATATGAAGAACACATGCAGGTTTTTCCTCGACCTTTCGAGCAAAAACCCTTCACCAGGAGAAATATAATTAAAAGGGAATGCAACAGGACGTTCTTCATGATTATGCACGTCTAGTTCAAAACAATAGCTTTAATCTAACCTCAAAACTGAGGATGACAAGGAAGATGCCGAGTAAGGGGACCGTGTCTGAGGTTGGAGTTCTCTCTGCAACCATCTTCAAGAAGAAAATCATTGAAACGAGGCAGGTGAGAACGAGGCCAACTCTTTCTTGTACAGTTACGAAAGCCAATCCAGTTAAGCCTAAAAAAACAGAGGCATATAACTTGCTAAACGCTGGAACATCTTTCTATTATTTTCTCAGAGACTTTACCCGTAAGCAACATAGCAGGAAAAATGAAATTCAAGCCGTAGCTCCCTTTTCTTCGTTTCATGGTGATCGTGTAAGTCACATCAGGGTATGGCTCTGAACAGCAAGGATAGGTTTGCACATTTCGTTCGACTGAAGTCATCACCAATTCCCACTCTAGGTTCGAGGGAGACTTGGAGGTGTCCATAGTGTAGTCCTCTGGTCTCACGTCTACTGCGAAACCATCGTAGGTCCAAGATCCTATCTTCAATCTACAAGTCTAGATTACAAGCAAGAGAATTCATATTTCCAGACAGAGTGATCTCGTATTGATCCAGTGTTAGTAAAGAAGTAAACTAGAGTACCAGAGGGAAGGCTATGGTGTTTGGTAAAATCAAACTAAAACCATTCTTCTCACATGTGAGTAGTGTAAATTTACCATCGGTTTACCTGAGTATCAAAAGGAAACATCTTTATATCTACTTTACATGAAGTTCTCAACACTGTCGGTCCCATCCACTTAACCTTTCCGTCATTCTCTACAACCACGCGAGTTTGAAACTGGTCCAGTCCACTGCTAAGACCTCGAGTCACTCTGAAACGATAAAATGTAGACCGTTCTCTGATCACTAAATTGTAGTCGTAGCAACTAAACTAGTATTGATTGTACTGGACTGCTGGAAGTGCAAATAGAGTCATCTTTCGTTTATCCAGTGTTACTACAGGAGGAAACTGGAGTACCCGAAAAAAACCCAGCGGTGTTTGGTAATGTCAAATTGCAAACACACAACTGAATATGACCGAAATCGCAAAAGACCACGGGGATAGAAGACATATAATTGCACTAAAACAATGACTAACTCGTTGTAGACTTTGATGTCAGGAACCCAGATTTTATTTGCTGGAAGATGGATAGCTTTTTCATCAGAAAAGTTTGATGGAGACCATTTGAGACGGGGATCATGCCAGATCTACGAAAATATTGAAAGGAGAATGCTTTTACTTTGGAGTGCAGGATAAAATTGAAGTAAATTGTGGTTGCACCTGTCGTATCCATAAACTTGTTGTAAGCATCTGATTCTTGTCATCCTAAATCACAGATAAAAACAGAATGTTCGCAACCAATAAAATAAAGACACAAGAAGAACTAATAGAATGTCATTGTCAAACTGTATTACCATATTTTTGATGAGATATAAAGATATTCCAACAGTAATCGTGACATTCTCGTTAACATTCTTAACTGGTCTCGCTTCTTTGATGTAATCACGAAGCAGCATTTTCTCAAGACGAACTCTCACATCAAAAATATTTTCAGCTAAAGTGCAGATGAAGACTAAGAATATGTCAGTTTAATTCTGCCAATTAGTCTTCTATAGCAATACTAGATCAGTAAGAGATGACTCTTATTGAATTGCTATGAAGAACAGTTCAGAATGGTGAAAAAAAGAATTAGTAAAAGACTTACCCTCGCTAGACGGCGTTGCCACCACGGTCGCAAAGATACAGCCCAAAAACAAGGAATTCATTTCATCCTTTTAAGTTGAATTCATATTCTACAAATAGCGTAGCATTTGAACAATATTTTGAAGACAGTTTAAAGCAGTTTTAAAAGAACATGCATTCCTAACCTTATTCTAAACCCGTAAAACGAGCACCAGTGGCATGCTGAGCCTCAGACAGTTTCCAAATATAGCAACAATCTGCTGCAGCGGAAATATGTGAAATTCCTCACGAAGATGTTACATACATCGCACGAGTTTCTTGCACAAATTAGTAAGAACGTTTTCTCGCTTTGCACATAGTATATTTTTAAAACATAAAAGACCGTTTAGTACTTATAGAAAGGTTATTAGTCGGCTATTCCGTAAGCAGGTTTTGTTCATATTGTACTGTATAGCAAATTAAAAACTTATGTAGTCGTATTAGATCTAAAAATTAACGTTATTTATACTTGCTGCAATTTAAAATGAAAGTTAGGTCCTTATAATTCAACCGAGACCGTTTTATGCTTCACAACGCAATCTACACTGGATCTTAAGTCTCTTAAATCTTCACAATACTTATAACTGCTACCAAAAAAAGTTCACCAGCGAGAAGGCAATGAATAGAAAGAGAAAAAAGACGAAAAAAACTCGATCTGAAATCGAGGCAGCAAGCAGCCAACTTTCCTGTTCACTCGAAGTTTTATCGCGTTCACGAGCAACGTAAGCAATATCCTTGATCGCAAATAATAGTCTATTGTTTGTTTTTACCATGTTCTTCAGCAACATAGCGCAGGTACATGGCATTAGTTTAACTTTCCCTTTAACGGATACAGCCTTAGTGCTCCCTAAATCTTCAGATCTCATTGAATCCTGAATCCAAAAGTTGTTTGTATCTAGAAACCACGACAAAATTACATTTAGTTGCGCAAGTTCTCTTCATGCAGATGCCCTATTTTCTTCCTGTAGTAAAACTGGTTCAATAAGAGCTGATTCTTACTTTTCAGAACTGGAATAAACGAACAAATTACTATCTTACTTTCATATTCTTTAGCTCTTGAATAATCTCCATTACGAGAAATCTCTTTCCCATGCATGATTCTGGATTTTGATAAACTACCATTCTTGATAGTTTCCAGCTCATGTTTGATCTCATTCTTTATCTTAGAGAGATCCTGGAGTGCCTCAAGTCGTCTCTTGATGCGCTGACGATCTTCATGCATTTTCCAGGCATTGCCAAGCTTTTGTAGCACAATAGTACGAACGTAGTTTGGCATATCGCCCAGGGCTGGGTGCTTGTGATACGCATTCAATGATAAAGCCACTGAATAAAGGATCAGACCAATCTAAAAAACTTAGAAATGTAAGCGAAAGTACATGTGTCTTTCATTTCTGTGAACTGGGTTTGATTCCTGCAATATACAGTTGTCTGATCGCATCTCAATTATATGTTTAAGAAGAACGCTTTTCAATTCGACTTTATCAAGAATCACAATTTTATTTTCAAGTACTTCAGTTTTCTCCTCGATCAATTACCTCAAAACTGAGCGTGACAAAATAGACGCTCAACAAAGGAATGGTATCTGAGGCGGGCGTGCGTTCACTCACAAGTTTCAGGAAGAAAAACATGGAGACCAATGACGTAAGAACGAGGCTGAGTCTCTCTCCTATGTCTGGAGCTGGAGTCACAAAGGTCATCATAGTGAGAACTAGAGGAAAACAATAAAGATCAGCAACGGAACTTTAGAGAAATTTCAAATAAAAAGTTTTGTGGAAATACAACGTAAATTTTCCACAAATTTTCTAATACAAAGTTTTGTGGAAACACCACGTAAATTTATTTATGCAGAGCTTTCGGTCCGTAAGCCCGGACCGT
>JAODVM010054444.1:0-36890 GCA_025400095.1 Phenganax marumi | reverse complement strand
TCAAATTCAGAAACATTTTATGTTTCCCAAGTGCGATTTTTGTTGCGGAAACATTGTTTCCCAGTGTTTGCCCACGTCAGGAAACATGACGAAACATTGGCAGGAAACAATGTGTTTTTTTTTAAACTTTTTTATCACACCACATCACTCGAAGAGACTTACAAAATATTCATCCATCCTTGTAGGTTTTGCAATAATATGGCGTTCCATTACTTCTTTCCTTCTCACGGTGTGGCCATCGCTCGGAGAGATTTGCAAAAGATTTACCCCGCGACCAAGTACGTCCTACAACAACATGGCGTTCCATTACTACTTTGCTTGTCATGGTGTGACTATCACTCGGAGAGACTTGCAAAACAATCATTCACCAGAGTTTGCCCCTCAACAACCTACAACGTTGCATTATTAATCCTAAGAACTGCTCGAATTTGTAATACAAAATTGGTCTTACGCAATACAATGTTACGATCTTTGTTTAGTCGATACGCCAGATCCTTACGTCATGCTCAGGGTCCGTACCAGTCCCAACGCGAGGCAGCAAACTTCGACCAAGGGAAACGATGCCAACCCAAAATGGAATGAAACTTTTACGTTTTATTTGAATCCTGAACAGAAAAATACATTGGGTAGGAATTAAGAAAGAAAATTTTTAAACAAGAAATCTGCTCTGGGGTTGAATGACCTCCGTCATGATGTTTTAGTAGACCAGTGAATACTTCTCCTTAATAGCATTTCTAAGACTCTTGTACTTTTGCTCGGGGAAAACAACTATATCAGTATTAATTTGAGGATACACCACGTGCGTTCGTTCTTGCAAAGCTTTCGGTCCGTGAACCCGGGTTAAAGCCGGTTTTCCACTAGAGAACTTTTTCGCGCCAAGCGAATTTTTTATTGTTAAAATTGAAAAGAACTGATAAATAATCCAATTTAATTAGTTCAAGCTGAGAACTTATAAGACAAAGGATTCCCGCGAAATATTTCGCTGGTGGAAAACAGGCTTAACGGACCGAAAGCTTTGAATTAATAAATATACGTGGTTTATCCTCAAATGGCTTTATGTTGGAAATTTTCGGTTTCAATTCGATTTATTACACATTTAAAAATGTATCCTCGGCCGGTGCTGGCAAAGAAAACGGCGAATTACGCGCAAAGTTCAGATATGCTATAAAACTTGGATGTTTTTTCCAGAACTCATCATGATGGATGAAGACTTTGGATTTGATGACACGGTTGGCAAACAGGAAATAGATGTAGATGGCTTACTTTTGAACGAAAAGGTCACTAGGAAAGTCCGTTTTAGTGAGGTAAAGTTTAAACGATTATTTGAAATATAGCTAGAGATTCGATTATACACAGTCTTGCTTCACTTTCATTGTTCAGTTTTTGAAAAATAATAGCTACAATTTGCTGGTTTTTATTTTCTATAGAAAACAACTCTGGAAATATCAATGATTGTTACTTACGAGTAAGTTTACTGAATATTTTCTATGTTTCATTCAACATATACACACGCGCAAGTGAATTCGTCAAGAAACTTGTCTAGGAAAACTTGTTCGCTTTAAATACGAGCAAGTGAACTCGTCGAGAAACTAGTCAACGAAAACTTGTTCGTTGTGCCAACGAGCGAATGAAGTTGTCAAGAAATGCCAAAGAAAAGTTGTTAGCGAGCAAGTGAAGTAGTCCAGAAATTTGTCAAGGAAAACTTGTTCGTCGTGCACACGAGCAAGTGAACTCGTCAAGAAATTGGTCAAAGAAAACTTGTTCGTTGTACACACGGGAAAGTGAACTCGTCCAGAAACTTGGCAAGGAAAAGCTAACATTGTTTTTCAAAAGAAGTTGAGAATTCTATGGTCGAGTTGATTTTGTTGTTTTGTTCTTGTAGTGAAACGAACGAGCTTAGATTCAGTTATGATCTTTGCGATGAGGAAAAGGAATTTCTGAAAAAAAGGAACGCTACTACGCTTAAAAAGTTTTCGAAACTTGGCCTTAAAGACAACACGCCGAAAAATGAAACTGAGGTATCAAAATAGATGATTTGTTTAATGTAGCATTCCATTTGTAAATATAGCTCGACGCCTGATTACTTACAGGTGCCAGTTATTGCTATCATGGGTTCTGGAGGGGGATACAGAGCTGCTTGTGGATTATCAGGGGTATTTGTTGCTTTGCAAGAAGCTGGCGTGTTGGACTGTGCTACATATGTATCTGGACTGTCGGGGTCATCATGGTATGAGTTTTATAAACATTGTTTTAGAGATAGAGAAAATCTTTGATTTGGCCTAGTCTGAAAGTCGTATCGCCAATGGCTGACCTTACTCGGCGAAATTTGCATAAATGTGAACAAAAAGATAGAACAAAGACTTTTTTGCTACGTCTCTAAATCATATCTTCAATGACTATGCGTTCATCGTGCAAAAGTTTGCCTAAACATGAACAAAAAGATAGAACAAAGACTTTGCTTAAGTCTCCAAACCATATGTTCAATGAATATGTCTTCAACATGCACAAGACTACATAAACATGGACAAAAAGATAGAACAAAGACTTTGGAAGGGTTTCCAAACCATATCTTCATGGTCTATGTCTTCACCGTGCACAAGTTTACGTAAACATGAGTAAATAGATAGAGCAAAGACTTTGGTCAATTCTTCAAATCTTACCGCCAACGATAATCTCTTAAATTGACTTTGTATCATTCTGTTAGGTACATTTCGTCGCTTTTCATGCGGGAAGGCTGGCCAGATGATATCACATGTCAAGATATGGCGGACGATCTCAAGAAAAGATTCAACACAAGCCTTTTTAGTCATTTTCATTTCGATTTTAAAAGACGCTTGCACGAGAAAGCTAAGACTGGTCAACCAGTTAGGTTAACCGATTTTTTCGGCATGGCAATTGGAGACGCTTTGCTGCCTGTAAGCATTCAACTCAATATTTTTGAAGTGACTATATCGAGGTCAGGAATTGTACATATTTATGATATTTGAGTCATTTAAAGAAGAATTGTAATATATCTTCTTATGCAAAAAGTAAAACTTTATATTTTTGTTGTTGAATAAAAAGATATGTTGCATTTCTTTCTTAAATAATTCAAACATTATAAATATGTACAATCCCTGACCTTGATATAGACACAATTTGAGTGTATATTTGAGGTCAGGGATTGTACGTGTTTATAATATATGAGTCGTGTAAATGAAGAGTTGGAATATACATTCTGATTACAAAACATGCTTATGAATTATGTCAGTGAATTATATTCGATTCTTTATTCTCAGAATCAACAATCCAGACTGAGCTTTCAAAACATGAAGGTGAAGCATGGGGAAGCACCGCTGCCCATACTGACTGGAATTCGAGTCCGCAAAGATATTCCTGCAGACGCATTCAGCGGTAAGCATTTAAATAATGACGTCATAGGATATGTTTGGAGACTTCACAAACCAAAGTCTTCGTGCTATCTTAATATTTCTTTGCCCGTTTGGTCCAGGGGGCTTCAATGGTGCAGTTACTAGGACAAGCGGCTTTCACCATTGTGAGGCTGGTGCTGTTGGTTCGATTTTCAGCGCAGACTTAACTTTCTCATGTGAAGAGAGAGTCTGTCAACTACTCTGGAGAAAGTCGTAGGTTTTCCCCGGGTACTCCGGTTTCCTCCTACAGGGAATGTTGACAGGGTGGGCTAGAATAAACAGATTAGGAAAGTAAAAATTGATTGTTGAAAAAAATAGACAGTCTAGGGTTAGGTATGCTATATACATTAGAAAAACATTGTAAATGTTCACGCGATTCACTTCATACTGCCAATTATCTATACATAAGCCATTCATCCATCTATCAATCTATCTTTTCATATATCTACCCATTTATCCAACTATCCATCTATCTATCCGTCCATCTATCCATTTATCCTTCTATCTTTCTACCTATCTATCTATAGCCACGAACGAATAATGAATTCAGGAGTGTTTTGTATTTCTTTAGAATGGGTTGAGTTTACGCCTTTTGAGTATGGCTCAGCTAAATATGGTGTTTTTGGGAAAACCAAAGATTTTGGCAGCAAATATTACAAAGGGCGTTTGGTGAAGACATTTAATGAGTCACCTTTACATTATTTACAAGGTGGGTTTTATTGATTTAACGTCTAGATATCAAGGTCAGGGATTGTACATATTTATGTTATATGGGTCGTTTAAAAAAGAATTGTAAGAAACCTTCTTGTGCGAAAATTGAAACTTAAATTGTTTACATCAAGGTCAGGGATCATACATGTTTATAATGTTGGAGTTATTTAAAGAAGAATCGCTGTATATCTTCTAATATAATAACAAGACCTAGAAATGTCCTTATCAAGGTCAGGGATTGTACATATTTACAATAGTTGAGTCACTTAAAGAAGGTTTGTGATATATCTTCTTATGCAAAAACGAAAACTTAAAAAAGTGCCTTCTTGGTCAAGATTTTGCATATTCGTACTACTCGATAATGTTTTATATTTTTCTAGGAATTTGGGGAAGTGCTTTCAGTATTATTTTAAATACACTGAAATCTAGGGATGGGAAAAAATCTGAGACGGAAGCCCAGAAAGACATCGGTAAGTAAAACAATGTGCGCTTAGAGCTGACACAAAAGTTCACTCGTTGGGATGACATGCAGTTCTTACCAGAAAATGTTGTTGATTCCTTTAACCATGCGTATAATAATAGTCTTTTATATGATGAAAAACACAAACTCTGAAGTGAGAATAAGTTTAATTTCTTTGGTCCGTAATGGGCGAAAGTTCTGGGGTCAGTTGTTCGTACACCGTTTGGAATAAACGGTGAATAAGATCAAAATAGAGATCATATTTATGTATTTTTTAAACAACGAAATTGAAAGTTTTTTGACTATATAAATGCTGCTCTGATGTATTTACCTACACTTTAATTACATAAGATTTGATTTAAAAGTTTTAGAAGATTTGTGAGAGTATGTTTAAATTCTGACTTATCCGCCGTTCAGGTAAACGGGATACGAACAACCGGCGCCTGAATGTGACCCGGCCGACCATTCGGCACCCTGCGAGACTTACTGAAACCGATATATAGATACAGTAGTCTTGTTTGTGGTAAAGAGTATTAGCTAAACAAGTGAAAATAAGTTTGACTCGCTTGCTCGTATAAAAATATAAATCTCTGAATTTGACCACCGTTGGCTGCTTTGTCACGCTCACGGAAACTCACTTGCGCATTGACAATGCTGTATTAGAACAATTCTTTTTTATTGTTCTACGAAATCGTATCTCTGATATCGTTTTTGTGTCTCTAGTCGACGGCGTTCTCAAGGATGCGAAAAATGTAAAAGGCGAAGAAAATGACAGCGAAGACGAAGAATTGCCTGAAGATGAAATCCCGCGTATGTTTATGCATTTAAAGGCTGCTTTTCGGTTGCGCGTTTTTGACACACGCACGTAAACGCACGTAAAAGTTAAGATTGTAATAGAACCTATCTTATAAACAATTGCAAGAAGAAACGTCTAGAAATGTGGATTCTAAATAACCATGGGTCTACCTGTTCTTGTATTTTAAAAAACTATAAAACTTTGGAGGATTTAAACTTTTACGTGCGTGTACGTGCGTGTACGTGCGTGTCAAAAGCGCGTAACTGAAAAGCAACCTTAACACTAGTAGAGCTTACTGTCCAATAAAATATAGTCATTGGAAGGAGATTGTCTGGAATCTTGACCAAAGTTGTTCTTCTATGTTTTTGCTCACTTTATATGCACTTTTTTGGTCACGGAGTGAATGTACTTTCTACATACTAAACATTTGTTCAGTAGAAACGATCGGTTGCATTTCTATAGGGGAATACTGGGTCGCCGAAATGTTGAATCCTGTAAATATTTTCTCGTCTCGACGAGGGAAAGCCGCAGAAACATTCAATTTCTGCCGTGGCTTAAAATTCACGAGCAAAAAAGGTAAAAGACTGCGAGACACAGCCTTTTAATCATGGTGAATGGGTTCTATATAGTTCTGAAAAGAACTGCTGAAATAATTTAGTAATGATACTAAATTTAAACTTAGAATAAACCGAATAAAAAATGTATGAGCACACCTGTTTTCGTATACTTGTCTTATGAAATGAACTGCTATAATCAACTTGCATTCGAATAATACAATATATTTACATAATATTAACACGAAAGGAACAGTCATATGCGATTACTCATTGTCTTGAGTTTAAACTCTTGCTGCTTAAAATCTTTCAGATTCTTCTTACGAGGATACGGCGACGGGTAAAGACAAGACAATTTGTGTTGTGGACAGCGGTATCGCTTTCAATTCACCGTACCCTGCGTTGCTGAGGCCTGAAAGGAAAGTCGAGCTGATTTTATCATTTGATTTCAGTCAGCGAGATGGCGGAGACGAAGATCCGCCTTTTAAAGTAGGCTTGCCGTTCCATTCATGATCTTGGCTAAATTAGAGTGACTGCATCAAAGTCAGGGATTGTATGCGGTTATGATATTTGTGCATTGTAATGTAGCTTTACAACAAGGCATATTGCAATTCTTCTTTAAATGATTTAAATGTTATGAGTATAGAATCCCTGACCTTAATATAGACAATGTAAGTTATAGTTTTTGCATAAGAAGATATATTACAATTTGTCGTGAAATAACTCAAATATTATAAATGTGTACAATCCCTGACATTTATGCAGACATTTTAAGTTTTAGTTTTTGGACGTTGATATTACTCTTTTAATAAGATTTTTATAATTTTGCATGACGCAAACAACACTATAAGCATCAGTTTGAGGATACACCACATATATTTATTATCGCACTGCTTTCGGTTCTTTAACCCGGACCTTCATCAGTGCAACTCAGTGCATCAGCGCATCAGTTGCTCTGATAAAGGTCCGGGTTAACGGACCGAAAGCTTTGCAATAATAAATATACGTGGTGTATCCTCAAACTGATGCTTATATCACTCTTTTACGTTCCACTTTTTGCATGAGAATATATATTGCAATTTTTCTAAATTTTTTCTTGTCATTTGTCCAATATAGGAAATTTTGAAGGCTGAGCAGTGGGCAAAAGATCATGGTCTTCCATTCCCACAAATCAAAGGGAACCCAGTTATTGAAGATTCTGTTATACGGGAATGTTACCTTTTTGAAAACAAAGATGACGTCAGCTGTCCCACGATCCTTCACTTTCCACTCGTGAACAAGTCATTCAGACAGTTCGTTAAACCAGGTAATTCACTGTTGTTTGTTTTCGGACTTTTTGTTTAAAGATATATTCGAAGGTAAGTGACACCATAAAAGGAACACCGTTGGTTTGGAGACTTGAACAATGTCTTCGTTCTACCTGCTCATTGATGTTTATACAAAACTTGTGCATGGTAAAGACATAAGCCCTCTGCCAATGTTTCGCCATGTTTCCCAAGGTGGGCAAACACCGGAAAACAACGTTTCCGCAACAAAAATCGCACTTGGGAAATATAAAATGTTTCTGAATTTGATAGGAAATATTTTTGCTTCCCGGGAAGCAAATGTTGTTTCCGCAACAATGTTTCCACGTGTGGGCAAACAGGGAAACATTTGAGGAAACATCGCGAATCACAAATGTTTCCGCAACAATGTTTCCAGTAGTTTGCCCAGGGCTTTATGACTCTCTGTTCTTTCGTCTGTTGTTTTACTATTTCTGAGCCTGTTCTTAGTGATAACACGTGAGATTTTGCAAGAATACCTAAACAAGTGTATCGTATACTTTTCTCATACAGTTTCCAGAAATGCCAAACCTGTCATGCACACTTGATATCACTACGTAGTGTAGTCCAAACAAAGGTAAACGTGCCTGGTCGCAGTGGCAGTCTTTATCGTGAGTTATCTTTGCTATTTTCCTCACTGGAGTAACAAGGTGTCCGACAATATTTTCAACGTCTTTGAGGCGATTATTTTGCGTGAACTAGTCAAAAGTGTGCTTTACCCATTCCAAATTTCCTTGGGCCATTGTTGTTCGACACAAATTCAGTGCTGTACGAGCTTTTATTTCTACATACTGCTGCCGATTAAGCCAGGTTTGGTGTAGACGGTGAGTTGAAAAAAAACAACTGAATTCCTCTATGCAATCCAGCAAAAATACGCCTGAAAACATTTGGTCCACAATTCCACACCGTAAACGAGCCATTCCACTTAGTCTTCGAAGACTGCATTGGCCTGACACTGCTTTGTGATTGGTTGCAATACCATCAAAGCCAGCCTCATCGCTCGAAGCGTGCACATGTTGTACATAGGTGAAAGTTAATTTCTTTATGCATGAAATGTAGTAATTTATTGAAAATGAAAAAAATTGATTTGTTTATTAAAGAAATCCGAGGTAGTGTACTGTTCAGTTCGCCACTCAACTCTCAAATAGTCTCTAGCAAGGAGTATATTATTTCATACTGCAGTAGTAAACATATACGTTTGGTACTAGGCCTGATATTAAATTAAGTCGGACCATATGTGTACTGATTTCATTATCGTAATTATGGAGCAATATACCGCATTACATCAATACGTCATAACTGCATGGTTTTATTAGAAATTTAATTGGTTGAAAGAAGCGTTGTGTTGATTGAATATACTGAGTTGAAATTTCGCTCAGCAAGAGACTTTTGTTGACATACATCTTCACTTTCCAACCATAGTTCACTGAGCTTGCTATTTACATTTATTTGAACCTATTGACTAAAAATCTAGACAAATCTTGAACTGATGCAAACTTTTTGCATAAATTTTATTGTATGTGGGTCAAGCTATATATCATTTTAAAGCGGACACATTCAGCTTTAAAATGGCGGTTGTTTCGCTAGCATACGACCTATATTTGCAAAGATATTCAAGCAAGAGTGCGATAGTGCCTCAATGCCAGGGAAAGTTGAAAATAATTCAACTTTCTCCGCGTGTACACCAGATCAAGAGCGGACAATCTACAACAGAGCATGTTCAAAAGTGTGCGCTCTGCCCGCGCTCGCAAAACGGCCGTAGTGAAAATGGCCTCTATGTGGCCTTTCAAAACAAATTGATGTATACTACCTTATCACTACTTGTGTTTGTTCATATATAAATGCGAAGGGCTGATATTTATTTCGAAATATGTTCGAATAATTAGCACTATGCCATACAAGATCAAATCGAGGCGAAGGCCCAAAGAGTTCGTTTTTTTCTCACCGAGAGTGAAAAAGTAGTTGTCAGTCTTGAAGTTTTGAAAAAGGCCAGTGTTTATGAGAGTGAGTACATGTTCACATGACTAATTGCAATGACTAATTGATGACCTATTACATTATCCACTTGGATTAAATTACTACTGGTGCCCGTGTGCTGTTTTTGCTCGTGTTAACAAACCGGCTGCCGGTGTATTTGAAGGGTAACATTTTTTGTGGTTAACCATGTCGCTTCCCGCATGCTTCCTTGTCCCGGAAAGACAGCGGTTTTCCATTCATGCATGTGTCGCAAAAATACTTCCGAATTTAGCGCTGTTCTGTGTTCGTGTGCGCCCGCTGATTTGTTTTTCGTCCTTTTTACTAAACATTGTACTCTGATGTCAACACTCGATCAGTCAGAGTTTTTTTATGGTACAAAAGTGGGGTCTCTAGATTTATTTACTGGTTAACGTATTTGCGGTTGAGAACTTGGATAGCGAGTATATATACTGGCATTACTAAGTCCAAAACATTAGTTGTCTAAGATGCCCCGGGTTGTGGAAGATCAGTTTGGAAAATTCAGGAACGATCCTTTATTGAAACAACTGCAAGTGCAGTCAGAGGTTGGTATATGCCTATTGCTTTTGATGAAAATTTATCACAGTGCTTAAATAAAAGTTTATTTATGCAGGTTAGATACACTGGTTATCACAACTGCTCAGCAGAGGAAAGGAGAATAAGATTTTGTGCAGATTGTTACGACAGACGTTGTAAAATAGTAAGTGTGCTGCAGCTGACCTCTTAGTACCAGCAACAATGGTGTCAGTATGAAATCGTAGGTGAATGACGACGTACGAATAGCAGGCTTCCATTTTGAAAGCGAAACATTCAGTTGCACAACAACTTTCTTGAGGACACAAACTTCATTCAAATTTCCAGACCAGGTTGTCCCGTTGGCATTGGGAAGAATCGTCTGTTTTGTGGGCTAGCCATATTCTACGATTTTGATTCATGGACTTCGTATTGTATTCTTTTTCCAGGGATTTCTACGTAATGGCGTTAACTTACTATTGTCTTTTCCAAAATCTTCGGAATCTCAGTTCAATTCTTCAGAGTACGTGGACTTCGTGCGAGAGCCGGGCAAGGTAAGCATTTCTTTTACACTGAGCGTAAACCTCGCTTCGACGTTGAAGACTTTTCCGCAACTTGCCCATACGCGACAAATACGTCTTAAAATTAGCGAGATGATTTCATTACTTAATGAGCTGCACTAACAGGAAGTTTAAATACCTTAGATATAACTTTATAAACGATTTATACGATATAAATGCAGCTTTTCACTTGTTTAACGCTCAGGAAATATTTCGATATGTCCTTAATACTCACGATAAATGTATCATGAAAGTATAACATCGAAATATTTCTATAATATACTCTATTTATATGACAGCTTAGCTGTATAACTATAGTACCAAATGGTTATTCATCATATATGCTATAAATATATTTAAATTGTTGGTTCAAATGTTGAGGTTAGTTTTCATATACTCCTCTAACAGTGTTTCTTATGAAATAAAATATATTATTATTATTTATTTATAAGCAAAGCTGCAGTATATACATTTATAATATCCAGTAGTCTGAATAACGTACTAGTTGTATCCGCAATATTTGTTTCTATGGTAATTCTCTCTATTTTTTTGATACAATGTGGTTAGAAGTAAACTGTTGAATGCGGCAACAGAATGCATGTATCGTGTAAATAATAACATTAAAATACTATTAATTCTTTCGAATCTCAGGACACGTGTTTTTTAGCCTTGTCTGTGATGGAGTAGATAAACAATTTACAATAGCATTCAGCATTAGATTTTGTTTGCTCTCATACACTTCATTGTGGTGACGCAAGGGTCATGCGCACTTCTGAAAGGTCAATGGACCGTCATTCATTCAACGTTATGCTTACTGAAAGTGAAAGGCCCAAAAAGCTTGCCAGCGCCAACTTGTCGACGAAATGATCCGGCAAACACTAATTTGAATAAATGAATGGAAAGCTGAAGAAATTCTCGCTAGTGCTACAGTGATTTCTCAATAGAACAGGCTTGTCTTAATTAACTACGTTTCCTGAATACTGTGTTCTTGTTTGGACAATAACTTCCTGGTGTTGTAAAACTTTCATTTTTAGAAGTTTATAACTTCCTGACCATTCGAATATGGAAAGGAAAAGTGATATTCAACAATATAAGTGGCCGCAAACTCGACAATACTCAAAGCAACTACGTTTTGCCGAAGTGTTTTCCAGTAACTTTTAGAAAACCCTTCCAACAGCATAACATATAGCATAACATATATAGACTCTACATGCATAACCAACAGCATAACATATAAACTCTACATGACAATTCTCGCTCGACACTTCAAAATTCTATGATCTGTTGAGGTACTGTACACGTATATTTACTTTTAAAAACGACGATTTTGTCGTGGTGAAGAACTTAAATACAGAAAAACGGTAAACAGCTCTATTCAACGGTTCTGAAAGAAAACAATTAAACACTACAAGAAGACTAACAATCTTAGACCAACGTATAGTAAGGTTTTTAGCATGTCTACTTGATGTATCTCGATACAGCACGTGGCATAAGGGTCATCGTACAATTACCTGGGTCAACCCGGCTGACTGGCAGTAATTATATACACAGGTGTTAACTTGTCACTTATCAGATGCCAGCACACTTCTAGGACGTTGACGTGTACGTCAGATTTTGAAAAACATGTGCGTTGGCAAGTGTTGTGCTTGTAGTTTTGAAATATTTCTGATTACCAATGTACTGTTTGCTTAGATTAGCCTGTACTTGTTCGTGATCAGTAGATTCAGCAATTGGCTTTTTAGACATCTGTTTGAAATGTTTACGTTCTTGCTTGAAAAGAATTTAAAAAATTAGCACTTTTTGGCCGCTCAATGTTGACTAATCACTTTGTGGAGAAAGCAATAAACAGCCAGCATACCCCCAGACAAATCCTATTATAATACAGGTGTCGGTTGTAGGAAGTCCGTTTAGTTTAAACGGTGGATAAGGTAGAATTTGAAAACGACTTCTCATATTTTGTAAATCTTCACAATTCAAAATTATGTCCTAAAGTAATAGTTAAGTACATAATTATTGTATTCAACTAAAAAATATAAAGTTTGGATGGACGAGGAATATATAAATGTGATTTCTATTTTGAGCTTATCCACCGTTTAAGCTAAACGGGCTAGCTTCGTACAACCGGCCCCAGACTAAACTATGATCTGGTTGAAAGAAAGTAAATTCATCACTATAGCAGGAAGAGCATATTGTTAAAATTAATAAAACCGCAATGTTTGATAGTGAAATGTTGTAAAGTGTGGAAACTATGGTCCTACAAAGTGCGCCTATTTTGTAGTTGTACTGCGTGCGGAAATTGTCATCACCGCGCATAATACAAAAATATAGAAAATCTGCACGCTTCGCAGGGCTCCTTTGGCACCATCTCGCAACCAAACTTTGCATGCAGTTATACTAATTTTTAGATGTTCTTTCCGGGAACTTCCTTTCTCCTAGATCAAAACTTATAGCTTAAAATGACATTTTGCCCATTGTTTTTAAAATATTCATAAGTTTCTATTAAGTTTGTTTTGTTGGAGACTTGGGGTGTGGAAAAAGGCCAACTACAAATTAGCAAGTCCTAAGACCTTGTTCTGTATACGTCAGTATCCGGTCACTCGCCTTATTCTCGCTGCTAAATGCTATCAGTGGACTAGCAAAGAAAACCAATTATCGGAACAAAGGTAAAACAAATAGAATAAAATCTTGCTCAATATCACAACTGAAAAGAGATATTTGAATCTGAGCCAGTGGCAACGAAACCACTTCCTCGTCAACTCTTTCAAATGAAACTATTGATGACAGAGTCCCCGTTCACACGGTACCTGATTCGCATGATCGCGACTTCAAGTTCAACCATTTGAAGACGAGTTCAGTTGGCGCTTAAGCCAGTAACGATTGAGCGCGACTAAACAAAAAGTGCAAGTCCAGCAAGTTCCAAAAGCAAGCATGGCAATAAGCAAAATGGTAGAAACTAGACTTCATTGTTTCGACTTTTCGAAACCAGTTCCGCGTAAACGAGCATTGCATGGATTAATTTTCTGATTAATATTTCCTGAGCATGGATAATTTCTCATAGTTCAAAATATTTTTTTATTCGTCAGGAAGTTGCTGTACAGTGTGTCTGAGTGTGTCTCAAAAAAACGAACCTAATTTATGCTGTACTTCAAATTAACTTAATCACATGATAGGCCTTGAAAAATATTTAATTGTTCTCGGCTGGAAATTTTTCACAAATGCGTTTTTGTAACTTGAATTCTTGTGCGTATTTTGCACCAATGGAGGACGCGACTCAAACCAAATTTGTAATGCATCAACTTAATTTGAAATGCATCAAACTACGATTTGAAATTCGCGCATAATTTAGGATGAGTTTTACACACAATACAGTTTTACCAACTCAGACTTTTTGTGCGTTTAAAGTAACATAAGTAGACAGATCTATTCCATGTTAAGAAGCAATCTATATACAGGATGAGCTACGCCCAAGAAAACACGTGTATTTATCATTGTTAGCCGTCTTTGCACGCACTTGTAAAGTAGGTCAAGTCTGATGAGCGTGGGAAACTTCCTATAGCTAAAAAGCATGCATTTACTATATTCTATTTGCAGACGAACGCCCCTGGCGTTCACCTAATTTTGCATCTTGTATGCGGAAAGTATTTCCTTACACAGAAAGTTATTATTTACTCTCGGCTACATTCATGAGCACTTCATACGACAAAAACGGAGGCTGTAATCATTGTCAAACATTGTCGCGACACCAACACATTTATAACAATCATACACTTCTTCATAACCCCCCGTCCCAACATCTAAAAAACTCACAGATGCATTTGAACACAGGGAGCGTTTATTAGATAGAAGGCGTTTAGTTTGATGCTGATTTTGGAGGGGCATTAAGGCGGTTTTCCACCACGCGGATTTGTTCGAGCGAAAAATAAATTTAGCAACACGACGGGCTTGCTTTCGGCTTTTTCCGGGAAATTATTTTGCGAGCCAATCACGTTTGCTTGGATTTACTTTTCACTCGAAAAATTCCGCCTAGTGGAAAACAGGCCTTAACGACTTATATAAATCTCCCGTCGTCAAAAATGTTACACACATGGTGTTGACGTAACTCTGGACTCCTCATCTAAACCAGTAAGGGAATTTAATATAGCCATACTTGCACTTCGCTTACGAGAAATATTAGAAACACAAACACTAGTTTTGCACAGCTTTCATAAATTATGTTGTCTTCAAATCACATTGTGGGCGAACTGACAGGAGACCGATGCAAGGTACTGTACAACGTTGTATTGTAGTTACGTGGTGTTTCTTCAAAAGTAGCAACTATTGTTTCTTCCCCTATATTGCGGCGCAATTGATTCATTTTTCTTCCCGATTTTTCTACAAAAATACAGCGACTGTTTTGCAGCTTAAGCCTGCTTTCGATATGGTCGAGAGTGTCGTTAACGAGGAGTCCCGATATCTCGCAACACCCAAAATGTTTCCCCTTCCTAGCAGGGAATCGCATTGCTAACATACAACTTATCTACTAACAATCAGCGTTGAAAATAACTAGTTTGAAATTATTCAACTTCGGCTGTTAAGAAAGATCGTGATTCTATTTTTACGACAGTTACGACCATATGGAAACTAGGCTTTACTTAGCATAACATTCACATAGTTGAAATATACGGCCTTGGGTCTTGGCTGATAAATTACCTCTGGATAGACAAAATGATAACAATGCTTGCTGGCTATATTGACAAGAGCCTCTGGCACTGATTAAATCTTTATGACTGAAATACAACCAACACTGCAGTTCATGTTTGGAAAAATGCTGGTTCCACAATGCACGTAGCTTGCATTTTTTTTTTATTGCAATTAGAACAATACAACTATCAAATTTTCATTTTAAGAAGTTCAGCATTTAGTCGAGACAACAATATCCTTTTCCGGCATATATGTTCAAAACTTAATCGCTTCGCCTTCGGCTTTGTTCTCTGAACACGGACGACTGCGTTGTATCGATGTTCGAATTTTGCATGTTAAGGCCATTTTCCATTACGGCCGTTTTGCCCGCGCGGGCGGAGCGCACAGATTTGAACATGCTCTGTCGTTGTCTGTTGGCGCTTGGACTCGCGTGCACGCCAGGAAAGTTAAAAGTAATTCAACTTTCTCCGCGTGCATGCGAGATCAAGAGCGGACAATCAACAACAGAGCATGTTTAAAACTGTGCGTTCCGCCCGCGCGGGCAAAACGGCCGTAATGGAAAATGGCCTTTAAGGACGTCAAGCTTCAAACTGAATAATTCTCTAATTACTGTGTAATGAGTGATGTCACTAGAAACATCGACGACGACGTTCCGATTTTTACAACTTCGCATGTGCGTACGTGACTTCACATTGCCTCAATTCTACTGGCTACACTTTGTACTCATTTGGAGAATATCATCACATTTAATGCACTAATCTAAACTAGATACTACCGATGAACATGATCACATGCTATCTGCTATCCAATAGCTAAAACGTGGGCAAGTGAGTTCAAATCGGCTCAACTCCTACTGGTCACGTTTTGCTCTCAAGTGGAGAATATCATCACGTCTAATGCACTAATTTAGACCTTGCGAAATCATATTAAAGTTGACATGATCATGGTATCAATGGAGCGAGTTCTCCTTCACGAGAAAAAACGTTTGGCGAAAAGTTAAAATTTATTGGCTAATACACGGCAAATAATAGCGCCTATCTCTTGGCCCCAGCAACTCGCGAGGTGCTGTCAGCTCAGACAACATCACTCATTACGCATCGTCGTTGTGTCTTCGCGCATGACAGTCAACAGCCATATTTCAGAAACGGAATTAAGGGTGAGACCAAGTATTCAGTTTCTTCATTTTAAAGTTCCCAGTTTCAAAAAAACGGAAATTCTGAAAACATCCCTTAGAAATAATTCTCTTCAAAACCGAAATTTGGCGACGTTTTGAAAATCCCATTATGTCTCTAAGCAAAACTCAATCACATACTACTGACTACAACTCTCACAAAATCAAAATTCTTGCCTGAAATATCTGCATGCATGATACGACTAGGAGTGATGACCATGATTCTCTTTAAAAAAATCGTATCGTTCGATCGTTCGTGTATTCTGACTTTGATCCCCGCCGTGACGTCAGTATTTAATTTCAACTACAGATTAACTTTCTACACTAATCACCGAAGTGGGTGTTCTCCACTCATCCGATAGCCGACACGATTTTTAAACAGCTAAAGGATGGCACGCGTTGCACGTCAAATTTAATGCCGATTTACTGTTATCAAAAATCAACGCATCGGTTCTGACTTGAGCTGCTAATTCCTGTGAGCAGACTTACTAGTTGTAATTAAAATGCCTATAATCCGTGTTAATTGTTTGCTGGCAACACAAAAAGCAATATAACATACAAAGCGGTGACTACTCAAGTAAGACGTTTTATAGTAACGAACACAGCTGACCTATATTTTATATACTTGGGAACCATTTGGTGTGTAAACAGGTGCTAGGATAGGAAGTTGAGATTATACGGCAGCCGGTCGTATACATCAGTCATTCCTTAACACACGCGCCACATAGGCCATCTATAGACTGTCTATAGTACCATAATTACTGCAGCCACGTCTTCTATAGGTCATTACAGTTTATGCTACAATATAGGACCTGCACAACATAAGCTGCAGAACCGAATGAAGGGTACTGATATAAAAAAGCACAAAATATTAAACACCGATTGTAGTAAGAGCAGTTAGCGAGCATACACAACCCTTAACCGTCCAGTGTACATGACACACTGAAATAATTGAATCGTTAAAGCGCTTGTAGACTGTAGTATAAAGCAAAATATATAGCATACTTTTGTTATACTATACTATTAGTATAACCGGTAATTTCTTCTTTGTATTGCAAATGAGTAAAGTCTCCGGAGATATACATTGATTTATATGGAAACAAGTACAAATGGTAACAACAAACGCTAATGTCACGACATCGTAAATATGGTTTGACTTATGCTATGTACTATGAGACTGTTCGAACCCGCTTGCAAAGAACTGCATGGCCTATTATATAAGCATATAGCTGCAGATTGTCTTCGCATGTGCATAATAGTATTGGCTGAACATCACGACGCTATACTTGTAAATTGTATTAACTGTTAAAATGACAGTACAATTGAGCCAGAACGAATGGAAGGACTATAACATACAGAACATCGTGTTGCAACGCTTTGACTGCTGCAACGTCCAACTGTACATAACTATAGATTGTTTTCGTGTATCTATATAGCAGCTACCTTATACACCAGTCCATAGATATTTTGTTACACAAATTAAAACAAAACTAATAAACACCCATTCTTATATAACAGCACCTCAAACGGTCATATAACGGGTGAGAAACACTTTGATAGTCCAGAAAGATTTTTCAAGTATATAGATCATTATAGCGCATATCCTTGATTCATGGCAGTCAGTCATAAAGTTATAAACAGAGAATGTAGTAGATTTGCATGTATATAAAGTTATAACAACTAATAAAAAGAGAAAGTGATGGACTATTTCACTTGTGGCGGCATTGAAAGACAGGTATCCTTTTCAATAAAATATACGTGTTTTTGCCAAAGTCAACAGGGTATAAATAATGCATGTACAGATTAGTTTGTATATACTCTTCCAAACGTGTAGTAAACCAGAATTACGTAAATTTTATTTCGCCCCATTTTAGAAAGTGCATTCACAGTATATCATATCTATGTATACCTATTGAAATTCCATGGCTGGCGCTCTTTTGCAATGCTAAGAATAGCTCAAGTGCGCTATTGTTTCGAGATATATTGTGACGATATGCTAATTTGCTAGTCATTTGAACTGAGTGAATGAAATAGGGCCCTGGCGTTCAGTTGCTGACGAGCATTCAGCGAGACCAGAGCGTGTGAAATCGAAGTCGAACAAAAACAACAATTTCGAAAACGTTTGAGGTAAAACAAATTATTCATCTAATAAATTGATTAATTGCAACTTTTTCCTGTACGTGCAGCTGCTTTTCCGAAAACTGCGTGGTTATTGACTCACAACATTTCTCGACAAAAGAGGCTTTGGGTTTTAGATGGACAACCAGATATAGGCATTAACAGCTTAACGCCAGAGACTTTGCATATCGTTATGCTCTCGTAAGCAGATATAAGTAAGATAGAGATAGAAGAATGAGATTTCGGAGTGTTGTGTAAGCACATGACATTTTTCTCCTGCAGAAAATGTTTTACGAGCGCCACGAAAGTCACATGTTGGACTCGAGGCTCCTAAGTGATGGTGTCTATGAAGATATATGTCCCGGGAGTAGATTGAAAGAAGATCTTTGGCCGAAAGTACAAAATCTTTTACCAACACCACCATACTCGCCAGAAGAACTCTGCTACCAAGGTTTCCCAGAGTTCATGGTACCAACAGCTCAACAGAACAACTACCAACAACAGGAATACCAAGTTGTACCGGACCAGATCCAAGATGACTTGGTCGATACTCAAGTGGACTCCCTACCAGTACTGGACATCAGCGATGAAGAGATGCAGAAACTAACATCTCCTACCATATTTGATGATACCATGTGGCAGATGCATTCACAATCACAACAACAACCCACTCCAGTAAGCGCACCACAATGCAGTGAGGTGTACGACAACAGATCTGCAACCGTCCCTGATGTTAACTGTATATCTCACGGGATCCGCACCGTCCATATCTCAGATCAAGTGGTCAGGTCTCCAGCTTACGGTCAGTCATTTGTACTGACCGTAAACGCGAATCCGATTCAACCACTCAACACCATGGGACATCTCATCACACGAGCAACCCCACCAAATTCTGGCATGATTTCAGGTAAGCCTACTTCTTCTATCGTATCTTGCTTAGCCTATGATGCGTGTCGCAGAGAATACTTTAAGGCATTGCGTACATATTCAGGCTACGATACTGTTTGCCAGATAGTTTATATAGTGCTGAATATTTCATGTTCAATGACGTAGATTAGACGCACTACGTTTGTTAAAACACGCCACGATTACTTGATCTTCAAATACGCTTGGCTATTGTACCTCCCTGGCGGGAATGTAAGCAATATTTTGTATAGGAGCAAACCAATAAAAGTGGGCCTGCTTGAATGATCGAATAAGAAACTTTCTAGAAGTTTCGAGCAAAGGCCTATCATCAGACGAAATCTTAGTGTATGGGACATAGTGTTATCGTTTGGGGACGTGTTTGTAACGGCAGGAGTAAGAGCTCTTATAGCGCTCAAGTGTAGTAAGCGCGCATGTGGGCTCTAAACAGTACTATACCCTCGCTTAGAGACACGAGTTTGACCACGCGTGCCGAACTAATCATCCTCACGGCTGGATAGTACTACAATTTACACTCACACATTCACCATGCTATTTCCAAATTGTCCGCCCTGTCATGTACAATATATATGACCTAAACTTACCATGCACTCTTCGCCTCTAAACATGATCATTGATACTCTGGCCTAAAATGTGTTTAAAGTTTCTACAGATAAGAAAATGAAGGCGGTATGCGCGCCAATCTTGGCGACCAATAGACCCGAACTCATCCGTGACGATAAACTAACCGCAATATTACTACACAAAATTACTAACCACAAGCGGTTTTCACATTTCCAAAAAGGCTTTATAGATGTCAACAAGCGAACTATGCGAACTATGGAGTTCGTGGGCAAAACAGGAAATTCACACTTTACTTTCTACTCATAACGTAACAACATAGTTGTTTCGGCACGCGTTCGCCGTACGCCTATTGCTTTCAAAATAGTTACTCATTAATCAAACATTGCGCGCCTGAACTCATGCCAAGAAATTCATATCGCTATATATGGCTTTCAAGGAATAGAAATTCTTGTACAGACTTCTGAACTGGCAATTTATAATAATCAGTTTTACCTTTCGTAAATTTTTATTAATGGACTGTATCCAATATGAAACTGCAATGTTTGCAACTTTCTGCCACCACTAACAGCTTGGTTAGTTAAGCTAATCACAATAGATGTGACTATTAAAATTTGTAAAAAAAAGTCATTCATGCCTTCCTGAACGATATTGCTGCCTGGTACATACAAAGCCTTATTTGATCACCGCGGGGAAAATAACAGAAAATCAAGCGAATCGTAAAATGTCCATTTTTTTGTCATTTTTGACAGTCTCTTTCATTAAGGGAATCACCTAAGTGATTAGGCACGCGTCGACTCTCACTATTTGTTTGGACTTTGGAGCGAAACTTATATTTATGATTCCCATTACCAGAGTACACATTTTTTTTGGTTATATACTTATAGAGAAGATATGCATGCAGTGTTTAATGAGATGAAACTATACGTTTAATATTTTAATGGCTATTGCAAAATATACGTTTTGCCCCTAATGTGGTACTTGATTCTTTCCTTGAAAGCTTGCATCCTCATAACTAACTTTAGGATTTGCAATTATTTTAGTTCTAGTTATTCAACTCTGGCAACCGCCTATATAGATATAGCATTATTGCGATCCGTAAAGGTTTAAATATTTTTAGCCTTTGATAAAAATTGCAGAGAATCGTCCATTGAGCTCCCTTCCACTAGTCATATAAAGCAACAACGACAGATAACCTGACTTCAGTCAATACTGTAAAATGAATGTTATTCTCTGATTCATTTGATTTTCTTGGAGCTTGCGTAACACGTATGTCTATCTGAATACGAAAGGTAAAGTGTCTTTGATAAGCGAAGCAAAGCGTCTCAAAGTATTTCCTATCAGATGCAAATGATAGTATTAAAGCTTAATAATGAATTTGCTTAAGCCTCACCAAAACAGAGTATCAGTACATTAGTATACATATCAGAGTATTAACTGTTTCCTTTCGAAGATTGTTTCGAAGGAAAAAACATTTCAAATCAGAGATAGGAATAAAACAGATCCGGGCACGTCTTGCATAAATTACATTTGCAACTTGCCATAATAGATCTCCACTTGCAAACATCCTGATTACCCAAATTAGGTTTGTAAGATACGTACACTTTTATCTGGCGACTTCACAAACAATCAAGTTATACCAAACACGTTTAACTATTGAAATACGTATACAAAAATCACAACTAAAATTTTGTGATATAAATTGCTCAATGATAGACGCATCTTCAAATCGTAGTTACAACACGACATAGCCGTTCGTCTCATTTTCGGACGATCTTATTGGCTACACCTCTACTGAAAGTAAAAGACGCGAAACTATGAAACGTAGACATTTAAAATTCATCCGTGGCATATTTAAGGCAAAATGGCATACGTGCGCGGTACGGTATCTCAGGCAGGTCAATCGTGATAATTATACACATGCATGCACCAGCCATGACGAATTATTGCACTTTTTCCAGTCTATATATACTATCGCGCTCTTTATATATGCACCCGATCGTGGAGGTTTGGATTGGACTTACACCGCCAAATAAACTTGCAATACCTGTACAATTAAATACTCGAAGAAAAAAGTTGACAAATACGAAGTCGACGTTTGCTTTCGTATATCAGTTACAAAATGGTGGAGGTAGAAGTCAGTGCATACCAAACTTGAATTTCCGCGCTAGTATTATATGATGTGCTGGCAGTGAATTATATACCAAAAGTCTATCGGTTATACTATGAATAACTTGTGAACCAAAAGCACACGTATCACGAGTATCTGAATGTAAAGCAAACGTTTATACAGATTAAGGAATGAACGTCAAACTGCTTTGTAGCAGCACCAAGTAAATAACTTATAATGACTGAATTACTATGATGTGTAAAATATTATGCTGCTGTACAGCTGCATTGGTGTGCTGTTTGCGCAAACCACTTTGTAATCATATTAGTTACACCAGTTGAAAGACCTTTTGTTTTTGAAGAAGACAGCTGTTCTCAGTAATACTGCAGTGTTAGTGATGCAAAGAAGCCCTTTTATTACAAGATTTAAGCGAGATGTTGGCATTGGAGAAAGGCTAGGTGGTGTATTCTTCTCATTCCTACAACATCATCAAGACCAGTCATATATCTCACAACTTACGGAAACTTCGTCATTAGCAGTAACACAATTGACTGGAGAGTACCAGTAATTCAAGTATTTGATATAAAGTAGTGACTGTACTGACACCTGTTTTGCAAGTGTCCAGGGATTATTCATTTCTTTTTATTTACTTCATTCATTTTGCAACCATGGTGATAACGGTCAAGCATCATTTAATTGCGTTCGTCAACCAATGACATCGCTGCATAGGCGTTGATCATTGACAATCAATGTACTTTGGAATGGAGGAGTAAATGTTAATACATTGTCAGTTGATAAGGATTTTATTACGTCTGACGATTTTTGGCGCCAATTTTATTACTATATCCATAACGCAAAAATATTAGCGGTTTTACAATGCTACCGAAAATGTGTCTTTGGAGTAGTCTATACTGGTCACATTAAAAACAGTTCAAACAGAATGTCACGCTGAGTTTAACAGTGACGCGTGGTAAGACACAGTTGCAAGCCACTGTACAATACTGCATATCACCGCAACGCAACTGGGTAACAATGCTATACGAATCTACAGGCAACACGAGTATTTTAAAATACGCCGTACTCCCATCTCTGAATCTATAATCCAACCTGCGACTCTACCTTCGACTATAATCTCGATCCTAACCCTATCGCTTGATCGTAAAGCCACTAGTCAAGCATGTATCGATGGACACATAATTACGATTGTCCTAAATTTGTGCCATATACTCCAAAGTTGTACTTACAAAGTGACTGATTATTAGTTAGGCTTAACAAACATATAAGATTTCCAAATTTCCACTTTCGGTCATTTCGGTTACATGTAAACTGCGACAAATCGCTAGGGCGGTATTTGTAAACATACTGTATCATAATATCATTATTATAAAGTTTGAATGATGTTCTATAACTATACTCCATTCTGAATTTGATTCAAAATAATGTTCCATGTCTCGCATATCTTAAAGCTTTTCTTCTAAACCAGCCCGCCCTTATCTACAGGGAGACCGAACATAAGAAAGATCAATTGTAGGGATTATGAAAGAAATAACACGCTTTGCCATGTCAAATTCATGCGCTAAAATCCAATTTCACTTTCTGTAGTACTAAAATATACACTCTGAAACAACAGCAGGTAGAAGTACAAGGAAGTTTGGGTTAAGCTGTTCCCTTTCCTATCAGCGAAGAAAAATCTCATGCTAAATTACACAAGCTGTGAATAAGCGACCGTTAATTCAAATTATTCGGGAGTAAAATGAATAAGACAATTTGTCACAAAGAAGCGACGCCACCTGCCGGTATACGTCTTAATGAACTATTGAAATCAAAGGAGATAACCTGAACTAGATTTTCATGAATACTTCTTAAACTTTTATAGATCAAAATTTTATGAATGAAAGAGTCAATCTAGTGGGTCCATTTGATCTAGCAAATCTACAAGCACTTCCCGACAGCCCTACAAAGCGAGCACGAAAAGGCAGACGAACTACAAGTCGGGGAGAAATGGTGTTGGCCGAAGATATCGCGGACGATTCCGAAGATAGCGAAACGACACGAGCGACCCACAACGTGTTGGAACGAAAAAGAAGAGAAGAGCTAAAGGAAAAGTTTCAAATTCTACGAGATCATTTACCGGAGCTTCATGAAAACGATCGAGCTCCCAAAGTGCTGATTCTAAAGAAAGCATGTGAGTATGTGAAGCATCTAGAGCAAGAAGAACAACGACTTTTAGCTGACAAAGAATTAGAAAAGCAAAGATTGCTTATTTTATTTAAAAAACGACATTTGCTTGCCCAAACTTTTCTTTCGAGGTAATAAACTTCTATAGAGCAAATCGCGGTTAATCGTTCTAATATGCTAATTTGTACAAAATCTAAAACAGATAGAGATTTTCATAGCATTATAAGAGACACATTTTTAAACGTTTTTTACCTTGAACAAGACTCTTACAGTCCTACATTACACTAACGTAAAACTGACCAAAACATAATTTCGAAAAGCGATGTAATCACTTCTAAAATTAGAATAGACCGTTAACGCCACGTGGCCGTTAATTTTGAGAACAAAGAGCTTGAAGTTTCTTTTGAAAACGTGGCGTGCTTTCGTGAGAACTTTCAAATTGCCAACAAAAACTTCTAATTTTAGCGATACTTTCTTTAGGCAAAAGAAATAATTTGTGTGGCTTAAATGCTTGATTACTAACGATAAGAAAGTTCTTGTAACAACTTCATAAGGAATTCGGGGCTTCACTACGGTCAACAGGTTGCTGATTAATGAGCAAATATCAACATTCGTGCACTTTCATTATTATATTCAAATTTTCGAATCACTATTCAATAAATTTTTAGCATCTTTCTGGTCGTTAGTAATATGTTGCATGCATATAAAAATATAAAATAAGTTGATCAACGAAACGATTTCATCAGTAGGGTTAACCTGCTGTAAATTATCACTGTTTGCAGCCATCTGGCTATTGTTTATTTTAGAGCCTTCTTAAATTCTTATTGAAATTGCTAATTTCAGTAGTGATGTAGACAATTTTAAAAGAACATCGACAAAAGTATTTAAAGCACATATACGCTTATTTTGCATGAGAAATAGATCAATTTGAAAATTAAGGCAGAATTTCCAAATGGTTTTGAGACTTCTGTTTACTGCAGGTATAAAAATTTTTGAGATGTACAAAAGAACTGATCGAAAACCAAAACCTTTTTCCCAACATCACTTGCATGACTTTCTACTTACGAAGCTAACATTGTGTGGCATTATTATATCATTATCAACTAGGTCAATTTACTAACAAGTTGACACGAGATTCGCCTGAACATTGGAAGGAGGCTAAATTTTGAATCACCATTATGCTTGACTAAAATCTCCTCATATTGTCAGTCATAACTAAAATAGCTATCTATAGCAGAAATAAGATGAATATATGATGTGTCAAGGTTCTTGAATGTTGGATGACTTTTTGATTAATGACGAAATGTCTTTATCTTAAATACACTAGAACATTTTAACAAAGTACACAAATACTTCACTTGACATTTTACGGTTAACAATCAAACTTCCTAAAGTTCACTGGTAGTACCATGCAAAGAAAACAAAAAACCCTCCAGTATTTTGACTTTAGTCAAGCATATATTTTGTTTCGCACTGCAAAAAATTACACCACCGACTGGCAATGTCAAGTTGTCAAAGTATGCTAGAAATTTAATTCAAATGTAGTTAGTTCAGAAGCCCAAAAGTGCTTATCTCGTGACAATTTGTTCGTATTGTTATAAAAAGGTGAGAAAATCTTTCGTACGAATAATAACAAAACTAATGCAGCTTGTACAGAAAGTTTCAGTCCAATATTGTCGCTTAAACAAACATCCGGTTGTTCTAATACGCACTGGTTAAATATCTTCCCATACATCACTAAAAATTTAAATTTTATATCACATAAATAAAGGTTGAGTGTTCCGGTTCAAAGTTTCACTATCCTAGTTTCTTAATTAAAATTACATTTTAAAATCACAGCTGGTCTTACGAGATGTTGTTCATGCATGATTGGTACATTTTCACTTGATAATTGAAGGTAGATGTATAAAATGTAGCGAATTCTAAATTTCTTTTGACAATTGCTAACAGATAAATGTTTTAAAAACGGTATAAACGAACTGTCTCTTGGCCTCATTATTAAAAAACGTCATTGGAATAATAACGACCACAAACGTTGTAAATTAATAACGTTTCTATAGCGTATGTGGTCGTTATTATTCCAATGAAGTTTTTTAACAGATAAATAGTACGATAAGAACGAGCACAATACTTAAAATTTAGCATCTTTTGCAATCATGAATTAACTAATAACAGAAATTTATTGCAATTCATACTTATTAGTCAGAGACTATGTAAACTACACTATAATCAATGTAATTGTAAATATAGAATTTGTGCAATTTTATTCAATTGTAGATAGATAGATATAGATAGCCATTTTGCGTAACTTTTTAAATTCATTTACATCTGTAAATTTTTGTTGTTGTTGGAAATATTGATTAAAATGGTTTTATATTCAACTAAAGTCTGTTCTGCAGCGCTACGCAAACATCTCCTCGAATAAGCGGCCCAGTGCATATAAAAAAAATTGCTTATTTGACGGAGGGAACGCTTCATCGAGGCCCGGGGCGCGTATTGCGAAAAAAGCAATTTCTTTAGAAGGTGCTTATTCGAGGGAAATGGCGGGAATAGGGAACACTGTAACAGAACCGAATTTAAGTTGCAAGTTTTCAATCATCATGGATCCGAAAGGAGTTCAGATTCGAATTCGACTGTCACAACGACTACTACCTCTGGCAGACTAAGCTCGTAGGTGATTGGTTGATCACATTGATAAAACGCATGTCATTGTTCGGTGAGTCGAAATGACAGTGGTAATGGAAGTTAACAAAAACTGCAAGGTGTATCGAAAACAACGCAACCTCGAGATTTCTCAGCAAATCCACTGTGTTCTAAAGCGCAATAGATTTTTGTCCCTTGGGAATTAGAACAGCTGTAACCAATAATCTTTTGTGGCAAAAGTTCCCTTGTTGTGTTTCTCTCTATATACCCTGCAAGACTGGAGGACATGGTTGCATGGTTCTCTACGCCGTTAGTGTATCAAAATTGCACTGATTACGGAATTCACCTTTTTCCACTCATGGAACTTCGAGTACATTTAGGATCCCATAGACTTGAATCCTACTTGATCCTACTTAAATCCTAACCAATAAAAATGAAAATCTCAACTTATCGTTTAAAAAAAAGGTATAGCTAATATTAGAAACTGTGTAGCCACATCAGTTTAACTCCATAAGTTCTTGCATTGCAGCTGCTTTGCTCGCGCGGGTGGAGCGTGTAACACATGAGACGATGAGCTTCCGATGCAGACTCACAGAACTGAACTGCGTAGTACTCTCCATGGCGGGAAAAGTACCCCACTTTAATTAACGGCAATTTGGCGCCTTTCAAATCTCCTTTTGCATTGTTTCGGCAACATTGTGGCCTTGAGATTAGTTGAAATAATGATAAAAGAGAGTAAACTGTTGCTGTTTGTGTTCTAAATCGGTCGTGCGTCTTATTTGGAGGTGCTAATCATTTCAAAATCTAAAGGCACACTCCGCCTCACGACTTCAATTCAATTTCGCAAGCGGCACACGCCAATGTGACGGGTGAGTGTAAATATTGATGTAGTAACGCGCGCTTCGTTCGTTATTGCTGTTTGATAAAGTAATACTGAAAAAATTCAAAATATTTTGATGCGATACAACGTTGCATGATGTTCGCGATGGTGCCAACAAGATGGCGCCATAGTTATTGAATACAGCACCCTTGCGACCGAGATATTAGAATTGCTACAAGTTGACTTCTTTGTAATTCTTTACAAGTTGCAAAAACAATTGATGAAGTCTATAGTCGTTGAAAATACACAGGAAAATGCAAAACCCTTCCCCTTCCCCTTCCCAGAAGTCCAAAACGGATTTTAGGTAAAGGCACTTTTCCACCCACCGCCAAAATCAACTCGCAAGCTTGCTGCAAGTGCTTGCATCTAATTAAATTCAACTGTCGAGTATTTTGATTGGATGAAAAGTCTCGCAGCGAGCTTGCAAGGCTGGTTTTGTCGGTGAGTGGAAAAGAGACTTAATGAGCAGCCTGCTTTGTTGGTATAGACATGCCAAATGTTTGCATAGATATATTTTATAAACTATCGCCGTTCGGATGTCTATGCAAGTTAAATAATTTCAACTTTCCGGTTTCACCCACATATCCGCTTAATTGTTCTTTGAATAAACAATATTGTACTTACTAGCAAATACACTCAAAGCATAAAAGTAGTGCTAACGAAATAACCAGGGGCACATTTAAACCTTCCCACTCCTCAAAGCAAAGAATCTTTAACTACAAGCAGAGCAAAGTTCGCAGATATATCGCACATGTATAGAATCGTAAGACTTTTCTTCAACTAACGAGCATTTTATAGTTCCTGCCTATCCACGTAAAATCAAACTATTTCCATAATTGGATTATTTCAGTTGTATAACAATACGACAAATCTATATAGTTAATAAGGTCAATGTCGTAGCAATCTATATAGTCTTAGCCGTATTTACTTCATACACTGCAATACTACTAGCACGGGTATTCTATGCATAAAGTGATCATTATATAGAAGGTGAGTCGTCTATGCTAAGGGGCACTTACGTGCAATTGCTTCCGCACTCAAGATGGCGCACGCCACATCAAGTGGCTATAGATACAGATAAAATCACAAACATGCCGCAGATTTTTTGTAAACTTCCGACAGTCCATTGCATATCTTGGACTCGAAAAAAAACATGACTTTGTAGATTTTACAATGGTATTCTCATGTTTAACGCGAGAGCCGAATTTTCTTTAAACCTCATCTTGATCTCAAGTACATTCAAAACAACTCACTAACGAGAACTGGACTGGTAACTCATGCCAAAACATGAAAAGATAACTAAAATTATAAAGAGAACAAAGCCTCTTTGCTACAAAAAATTATGAAATCACATCTTTTCGTATTTTTCTGCATTTGAAAAGAACGAGGGAAGACCTACTGGGGCCGGTTGTTCGAAGGTGGATAGCGCTGTCCACTGAATAGTGATTTTTTGTAGCCTTCGTAAAATTTCTTATTGATCGTTGTAACATAAAATTACGACTTATATCAAAAGATTTAAGTCTCTAATATTTATATCACTGGCTAAAGTGGAAGTTTCGACATTTTTTGTCCAATTTTATGAAAGTTGAAAAATTCACAATCCAATAGACAGCGCTATCCAACTTTCGAACAACCGGCCCCTGGATTGTACGTGGCGTAAATGATGTACACATGCGTGTTTTGTGGGCAAAGTACTTTTCGTAAACTCGTACCCTTCAACATAATCTACTTTCTCATGCATATTTTGACCACTTTCCACAAACCAAGTGTAAGGCAAACGCTGAACTTGGAGAGTTTGAAGACTCCAGATTAGAAACCGATTTTCATAATAAACATGTAACACTTCAAGAATGAGTCGGCACTGTTAACCACTTAGCTTGCCACGTGTCGTCACGGTTACAGGAAATCAGCATGAACTGGCAGAACTGCTACATTCATGGCCCCTTTGATTGTACAAGCATACAAAGATCTTGCATAAGTTGTGAATCTGAGGGAACAATTAATATCCCTACGTTTTAGAATGCTAACGTTCTGATTTCGACATTGGTGTCAGAAATTATAGGTCCGAAGCTAGCACGCAATTTTTTCGACCATAGATCCATAAAATTATCAGTTGATCAAAACGGCTAAAATGTTAAACACCCTTTCCATTGCCTTTTCGCTGATTTTTAATCGAGAAAGTGTATTTTCATTTTAATTTCATAGCAGAACCGCAGGAAATTGGATTAGAAAATACAAACTCTTGCAGTGACTGTAAGGGGGCGTAGTAGAAAAAAAAATAGTAAGGTTAATTTTACTAAAATCCTTTGCGAAAGAAAATTTAGGATGGTAGTATATACTGTATACTATAAGTTAGCATATTTCGTTCAAGTGATACTTTTAAAATCACTCAAATTGAACTGGATCTATTGTAATTGCCCAGAAGCACCATGTAGTACTGCTGGAGCGATTGTGCTCTTCAAAATCAGAGTTCTGCTGACTAAGCACAGTGTGAGTCCAAATTTACATTTTAATACTTTTTTCATGAAAGTAAACATTACTTCCGAAGGCTTCTAGTTATTTAAGTACAATGATAACAGCAAACTCGCTGTTTATCTCTCATTATTGATATCTCATTGATAACGTCATCAGTCCCTAACACACTTTGCAGGCTAACATCAAATCAATGGGAATGACCTTTTCGTATTGATGTTTTGTTAAAGAAGACTGTAGTGTCAATTGTGACCCACACGAATTTGTTTGGTATCGAAGTGCAATACCGAGGGCCACCCCAAAAACACAATCACAACTATGTTACAACAATCGTAATCCATTAATTGTTCAAAAATCATCAGCAAAACTATTTGAATGCTTGCTCTTGATTGATTCTCAACTATGAATAAAACCGATCATTACACTATATACGCAAACAGGCGCGATGTTTCTGAAGTACCAACATGTCTGAACAGGCTTCATATTAATTTGCAATACCAGGCGAACTAATGTTTTGTAATGACCACTTCCCACGGCCCAAAAATATCATTAACACCTAACAAGCTCGCCTATTTTGTAGCAAAAGGAAACGGCTAAAGATATTCAGTGACTTCTATATTTCATTACAACAGCAGTAAAATGAACAAAAACCCACAGCTTACATTTTTTCACTCGCCCCAATCACTTTCGATTTTAACGTACGAATTTACAGTTCAAAAATAAGGTATATTTGTGCTCAACTCTTGTCAACGTATAGGTTTCATGTTGTCCCATAGCTGATAAATACGAACAAAATATGAACTTTCTACAATGAACAAACGGAAATTTTTAAATTACTTAAGTACACTAAGTACATTTATATTTCATACGAACTACTTCTTGTTTATTTTTATTTATATTTCTTGATGCCATTTTGAAAATCAAAACAAAAGCATGCGCACTATTTAGGTTGCGCCCACATGCAAAAGTTCATTCCACCTCAATGAGATGTCGGCTCCGTGTGCCGGGATCTTACCAAAACGGGCGAGCCCGGCTTGTATCCTGCTTGTAAACGTAAAGTTGAAAATATGTAAAACTATTACTATGCGAGGAGGGTCTGCACAACGAGCTCATCACGGCTAACCGGGCCAAGCCCGGGTTTTACAGGAGGATATCAAACGTGAAAATGAAGCTATCAGTGGAGATCAATTCATTCCTACTCCTCATCTGCCGATGAAACTTGTTCCTGCAGCTCATTTATGGGACAATGGACAATCCTGGAGTGTTTGTTATACCAGGGGCGTAGGAACATGTTTAAGATTGGGGGGGCCCACGCTCACGAGGCGCCACCATGGTTGGCGCCGAGGGAGAAAATTTTTGAAATTTGACTGCTCTAGATCGTCGGAAATGACCATTTCAGAGTCTTATTAGAGTTCTAGGTACATGTGTTACTACAACCTATATACAATTTCAAATACTCAGTTTGAATTTCAAAGCAGTTTCTTTAAATATACTGTATTATTGGGGGGGCCGAAAGATATTCCGGCCCCCCCATATATATTATTGGGGGGGCCGCGGCCCCCCTGGCCCCCCCCGCTTCCTACGCCCCTGTGTTATACATTGTTATATCGTGATGCATTCCGATATCACGCTCTGTATTTTATACATACATAAACTTTATTTCAGTGTCAAAAATACATAGCCGACAGAAGTCTACTAATTGGGATATTATAGCTGGTTTCCGTATGGTCGTAACTGTTGTAAAGATAGAGTCATGATCTTTCTTATCAGCCAATATAGAACAGTTTCAAATGAGTTATTAGCAAAGCAAGTATTAGTAAACAATATGTATGCTTTCTATAAGATTTACTGCTTAGAAGATAGAATATTTTGGCTGTTCAGAGATAGCGTGACTCTTCGTTTACGACATTTACGACCAAATAGAAAGGAGGCTTATGTACTGAATTAACTGCATATTTCTCTAGGGCACTTACAACTGTTGAAGTACGTAACAGTTGCCTACATTGTTGCTCAATTTCTGTTGTTCCCTGGCAAGGGTAAAAAATATGTACAAAATGGAACTGTTTACTAATCTTATAGTTATCAGTCAGCACAACAGAGTAAGGTTAAATTTCTTTTATATTGTCGGACTATTGAGTAGTGCACAATACCAAAACCCATGCAAGAGGTTCAGATGACGAACAAACGTTCTTTTTGCAATTAAATTTTCCACTTTTCCAGTACAGCAATATACAAGGTTTTGTGGAGACACCACGCAAATTTATTTACGTGGTGTTTCCACAGAACCTTGTATTAGATAGCTTATCACCATGAAAACATTCAAAGAACTTGATCACAGCATGTACTGCAAAGGATATAACCGCGTTAAGGCACTGCTAAATTTCATGAGCGAATAAAACGGATGGAATCTACTTGGAAAAATATCTCAAAAGCATCGCAACAGCTCATGTAGAATAGACTATTCGACTTTGAATTACAATTGCATACAAAGTTCATTTTTAGTTTTACCCAGCCTTATTTCACGCCCAGACTCATTTCTGGTAAACATTATTAGGTCAGTGAATTGCAAGCAATATACACTGATGAACAAAGAGTCGCAAGTACCTATCTACGCAAACATGCACACAGACAGACAAAATTAAAAATCACATATTTCAGTTACTGCTCATGTAAAGCGCTTACAGCTAATTGTTAAAGCCAGGCAAAATAAACATGATTGAGAGAAATGCCATGGATTTTTGAAACAAAATTTAAAAGATGAAACGAAAACTAAGACACAGAAATTTCTGTTGCGACAAATATTTTGATAGCAAGGTTTTGCAATGTGGCCCACCCACGAATCCAATCATTAAAAAACGGTTGAGACCGTTATACCATGAATGCATCATTTGAACATCAACTGGACCGCTGATTGGTGGATGGTATATGTTATTTTCAAAACTGCAAGACCGTTGTTTTTCGCGCCCAACACGTGGAGCCGGAAAAGCTACTTGTTACCCCCAACTGTTAAAACAGTACATCAGAGTGACCACTTGTGGTTCATTATGTTCGACACTGGAACAAAGAGCTAATTACTCGCTACCCGTGACAAGGACACGAAACTCTACAGGATATTTTAAATGATCAATGAATAGCGTCAGCTTTATATAAGTCTCATTATGGTCACACAAAGCCATTAAAAGCATGCATATATATCTGTCTATTCTCCTCATTCACTCTAAGGTCCCCCATTAACCTCATGTAAGAATGACTTTAATGTAAAAATTCTCTCAAGTGTCTTTATCATTGTTTTCATTCTGTGCATAACGAAGTCTCTTCTGAAGAAAATTTGGTTTTCTCGAACGGCTAGTAATCGAATTGATGTTTCACGACAAGCAACAATTGCATGGATGTAAATCAGAAATTAACATGTTAAGAAATACTTAGCCAATTTTGATTTGCTTGTGCATGGACTATCGAGAGAAAAACGACAGACTATTTTTATTGAAAACATTTGGAGCTTGCGTCACTAAAGAAAACCATTCATTGGCTAGGAACAGTAAAAATGCTAATTGTTTCAATTTGTGGTCAACGAAGAAAACTAAGTTGTAACATTTTTATAATTTTGCATGGTGCAAACAACAATACAAGCAACACTTTGTGGATACACCACGTATATTTATTATTGCAAAGCTTTCGGTCAGTTAACCCGGACGTTCGTCAGTGCAACTAAATTGAAAAATTCCGACGTCCTTTTTATATCACAGCTGTCGTGATATGTTAACTTGATCGCATGCATCGGAAAAATACTGATTGTCCTGGACATGATTACCAACAATATTGGAAACCTCATCGAAAAGAAACTGTTTCTTCATTAATTGTTGTGCATGGAAACTTTAAGCCCGTTTTCCACTATAGGCGGAATTTTCCGTGCGGAAAATAAATCTAGCAGTGTGACTGGTTCACTTTTGCTATAGCCAATCAGTTTTGTATATTTATTTTCCGCACGGAAACATCCACCTTCTGGAAAACGGGCTTTAAACAGGAAACTTGATACACTAAAAGCCCGTTTACACGGACGATTTTTACTGCAATTTTTCTCCTCTTAGCGTATGTGATTGAGTAGGTTGACTGGCAAGTGCATTAGCAAAATTGTTTGATCAAGTATATTCGCCAGATATCCACTCTATCACATCGTTCAGCACGAGAAAAATTGCATCAAAAAGTGCCTGTGTTGATGGGTCTGAAAAGTTGAGAATTATATTAATCGCTGACAACAATATTCCTTGCTTTCGCAAAGAACACACTCTACAGTTTCAAATTTAAAGTAGCGGATATGACTATTGTTGCACCTGAAAAGCTGGCTGCCAAACTGCATAAAGCTTTATTTTACATCCGTATAATCTTACGATGTGTCCAACAGTTCTTTTTAGAACCATTTTTAAAACAGCCATTCACCATTGGATATCTATTTTTACTTGAAAAGTATGCAAAAAAAACATGCACCTGTTTTGTATAGGCTATTAAGACATTCTTTACTTCTTTCTACAAACACATTTTATAAATCCTTCAAAAATTCATATACTAGCGAATAACTTATAAAGTTAGAGCACAAAGAAACTCTCGAGAAAATCAATAACGTTTTGCCATTATTAGACTCGATTTCAGCTTCGGTTTGACGAGAAAGTATCTCAATTTGTATCGAAGTGCAATACCGAAGCCCATCCCAAAAACACAATCACAACTACGTTATAACAATCTTAATCCATTAATTGTTAAAAAATCGTCGGCAAAACCATTTGAATGTTTTTTCTTGACTGATTCTTAACTATGAATAAAAGCTATCATCTCAATAGTCTCAATTATTGTACATTACAATGTACAGTATTTTACAGTAACCTCAATCTCGATTAATCTCCATTACGACGAATGCAGAGCCCTTTTTTAAGAAAAAAATGCAATGCCAGCTGAGGTAAATACCTTGTAAAAATCTTATATCCGCAGCCATTTAATAAAACTGAGTTTCATAGAAAAAAAGAAGTTACAGATATACGCGCTATACTAAATATTGAAAATCAACTTTTTTCAAGCGAAAACAATGGTTGGACATTCTATTGCGATACAGTCTCCTCTTTTGTGGGTATTCTTTATTCTTTATTCTTTAAAATATTTAAACACGGTAGCCATTCAGCAAGGGAGCTGCTTTTCAATCGGCCGGCACACCATAATCTAACTAATTATACAATTAAGTTGTGAAACCTTTTCACTGATCAGTTTCACTCTAACTCTATCTAAATCTTTCAAAATTCTGATTTACAAAACAATTAAAAACATGTACCGTAAATAAGCTGAAATATTTGAATAAGCTTGAAAAAACTGTAATATTTTAAAAAGTTACGAAAGATTTTTTGGATTTGTTATGTAAAGCACATTGACGAAATATTTTTCAAAAAAAACATGCATGCTCACAAGCCTTCGAAAAGAGTACAGGAGCACGGAGAAAAGAGGCATGAAATGGGCGATATACGTAAGTTTCGAGCGATTTTTTCACGGTTTTACAGAACACACTGTAAATTTTAAGCAATTTGTATTGCTGCAAATTTACAAGAACCTTCTTAGTTCCGAACATATTTAAAGAAAAGAACAGGCTGTAAAACTCTCTTTCCCAGCCATCATGTTCTGATCATTTTTTCCCATCTCATGTATGGACATCGGGATAACACAATATCTCAACGGCCTCCAGTTTGAAGTTTATTTAAAACATTTGCTGCTGATGTACTATACGTAGAGACAATACTCAATGCGCAACTATAGAATTACCATAATTCAAATGACCAAGGTCCTTCAGTTGTACCACGGAGCCCATTCAGCGTAAACGGCGGATAAGTCAGAACTCCAAAACACTTCCGCATATCTTTTGAATCTTTTAAATCAAATCCTATAAGCAACAAAACTATGGATATCGTTATGTTGCATTTTTGAGCTAGGGAGAAAATTCGCCATCAACGCATATACATTGTAGTCCTCCTTATTAAATTTCGCAATAATTTTAGTGCTTAAACTTGCATTATTATTTATTAATTATATGTAAGACGCTCTTGAATGCTTTTAAATCTCTTACCCTAATTCGCCATTGATTTTTACAATTTTGGGAAAGAAATCGGCAAACAAAGTTTGCAAACATCGTAGGAAGAATGTGAAAGAGAAAAATTTTTATTTTTGGGATTTTTTTTTTTTTCTGAAGTGAAACCTTGGGATTCTTCTTGGGATTTTTAAAATATAGTCATCAAAAATAATTCAACCTGACTGGAAATATTGTTGTGAATCAACTAACTATTTTGTGATAGCATTCCAGTATGTTAATGGCTAAGCTGACTGTATCCACTGTATACAAAATTACTTCATCTCTTTATTTATACCACATGAAGTATGATACGTTGAATCTTAGGAGTAAAGAAAAAGGGCACGACAACGGTCAAGGTAGTTTTTGACAATTCAAATCAGAAGCAGGTTTTTCTTGGCTAAAAAGTATCTTACTGCAACTTTGCTATCGCATTAACATGCAATGTTATTTCTTGAAATAATCCATTGGGCCGTGTCGTCGTTGAACAGTTGTATACAGTAATAAATAGAATAAATTAAATGTATTTTGGCGCGACTGCAACGTTGACGTAATTTCTTTTGTACAAATAACGCTTAGAATGAATTTTCAACAGCCGCACAAGACCCTTCACATTAAGAGGCTGGGCGCAAATCAATTTCGACAGGATTGGGAGCATTGAACTAAAAATACATGGAACGCTACCTGAAGCCAAAAATTGAAGCCAAAAGTCCGAGGTCGGCCCTAGTCTTT
>JAODVM010054333.1:0-17894 GCA_025400095.1 Phenganax marumi | reverse complement strand
TTATATATAAATAAATAAATGTATATATATATATAAAAAAAAATATATATATATATATGTACTTTGAAGCATTACGGAATGTGTTTTGTCATTACCCTCCTAAGGGTATTGTTATGTCTGTTTAGAATGTATATAAGGTAGTTCAGTAGATAAAAGCGCCATTTGACGGCATCTCTTTTACATGTTGCAATTTGTAACTTAGATCGCATATCTCAATGAGATGCCGGATTCCTACCTGTTGTTCTGTTTGTATTAATGTAGTTTAGCTACAAAGTATTTTATACTTGGACGAAGTATAGAGTATAAATATATATGTAGACACATCTCAATAAATAAATAAATAAACAAATAAATAAATGAATAAATAAATATATTGGTTTATAATATATTGGGTAATATGTATTCTAATCAAATTCTAATTCACTGTGCCTCTTATTGAGTTTAATAGCTTTCTTTCATCTGTTCTTGTCTTTCGTATTTCTCTAAGCTTTTGTGCCTTACGTCGTTTTCAATGTTTTTTTGTTTCTGAATAGTTCAACGAGATGTTTCTTGGTTGAGGCTTTGTCTTCGATTTATCAGACGACGCATTTTGGCATGCCCAACCATTTTTATTTCCTTGACATGTGACACCAGTATTTCAATAGACGCTTTGCTGTTCTTTTGCCTAAGTTTTCGACATTTTCTCTTCTTTACTCGCATAATCACTTCATTTCACAATACAGTTGCTGCTGTTGTTTCGTCCTTCGAAGTATTTATCATTTTGTAGCGTTTACATGCCGTAGATCTAGGTTTTTCGAGGAGCAATTCTTGACACGCCGCGCGGTGTCAACATCAAAATTTCGTCTCTTCTGGACATTGTTTTCATCTTCAAACGCTTTCAGACTATACTTTAGCTTCACTTCTTCAATTTCAACTGACTCCCGATTAGAATGAAGTTCAAAAGATGAGAAACTTGAACAAAACCATCGTCTCTTCCCTCAGCCTATCTTCTCCGAGTTATTAGTCCACTACTGTGAAGAATCACAGGTTTATCCTGACCTGAGCATCCTAAAATGATCCTGACATTCAACCTGACATTCATCCGAACATTGAAAATATCGTAAAACCATAAAGCGGCTATTTTCACCGCTTTTTACCAGAAAATAATTGTTCAGAAACAACGTAGAGTGCGATGTGATGGGATCTGTGTAGTTTTGTCACACCAAATAAACAAGAAACCTATTTTTATTGCTTTTTGTACTCGCCTCGAAATCGTTGCCAAAAAACTCTCCCATCGGTAAGGATATACATCAGTGAACAATTGCAATCACTAAACAAGGTCTGTTTGACTTTTTTTGCAGTTTATAGCTTTGACACAATAGCTAAACTAATAAAGAAATTCAACATTAAACACAGTCCTAGAACGAGCTTGTTGTAACAGTAGTAAAAAGTGATCATTTTGCACCAACCTCAACATTCAACAGAACATTCGCATCACATTCATCCTACGAAGAATTAGATGAAACTTGACCAATTACGACCCACACCATTGTGAATCTAGCACGACATTAACACTGGATTCAGCACTACATGGGCCCTACACCTATCGCGAAATTAATTAACGACAAGAGTATCTGCGCATGTCTTAACCAGAAGTGCGGTAAAACTGGTGTGTTTATTGAAGGATTTTAGTGTTTCGCGTCTTAGTTTGGGTGTTTCTTTGCGTGTTTCTTGGCATTTTCTTCGACTTTTTGCTTTTTGGTTTAAATTTTTATACGTGGTACGTATTCTCATCCTTTCTAATGTAAAATTAGACCACAAATTGTAATAAATTCTGACGTTCTGCATGACTATATGCATGTAGTACTTGAAAGGCCTTCAAAAGTTCAATGCTGTAATCGTTGCCACAGTATTATTACATTTATTCATTTTATTGTTCGTCATTTCTATTAGAGAACAATGAACAAAAGTATTGGACGAGGGAAAAGGAATTGCTGCATAATTGGTTGTAGTAATAGCGACTATCAGCTTCTTAAATGGTTAAACAGCCATCCATGTTCAAGGCCGAGCATTGAAGAATGTAATTGTGAGCCTCCTTTCAAGCTTTATCCTTTTCCTGGAGAAAAAACTGACCCAGAGTTGAGAAAGCAGTGGACATGACTTGTGAACCGAAAGGATTCAAACAACAGCAAGAAAGTCTGGGAACCAAACAAGAATTCTCGGGTGTGTAGCTGTCATTTTGTTGATCTGAAACCTACTGCAGCTAATCCCAATCCAACATTAAACCTTGGACATCAGAATGTTCAAATTCCCCAGAGAAGAAAGCGGCCGGCTGAAAGAAATCCCATCTCAGTTTTACCTAAAGCCAAGAAACCACAAGCCAATGATGGTCATGTGAGTGTGAATGAAGAGAATACTGATGTACCTGAACAGATGACTATAGCCCCAATAGAATTACCTCAAGCACCTGTTAATGTGGGACAAGAAGAATTACAAGTAAGTTCAGGTGACATAGCAGACTTGCCAACAACTTGCAAGAACTGTGGCTCCAAAAAGAAAAAGATTAGGCTAATGAAGAATGTGCTAAAAAAGAAAAATGAAGAAATTAGTCGGCTCAGAAAGAAAATATTGGCTCGGGAAAAACCCCTCCCATTTGGTCATCATATGTTGGTAACAGATCAAAAGGTGAAGTTCTACACAGGAAATCCATCTAGGAAAGCATTTGACAGTTTATATGAATTGTTGTTACCAAATGTGAGGAAACTAAAGAGATGGCATGGACCATCAAAAATATCATGTCATTTAAAGCATGTTGCTACATCTCCAATGAAGGCAGGTCGTACTCAAAAGTTGGATGCGAAGAATGAGTTGCTATTAACTTTGATGAAATTACAACTTGGCCTACTCAATCAAGACCTTGGTGAACGATTTCATATTTCTGCAACAACAGTTTCCAAAATTTTAACTATATGGTTTTCATTCCTGTCTGCAGATTTAGTCCCTCTCTTATTATTTAACCCACCGAAAGAAGCTGTCCAATTAACATTGCCAAAATCATTCAAAACCCCAGTGTATTGTAATGTAAGACACATTATTGATTGTACTGAGGTTTTTATTGAAAAGCCGAAGGATCTTCAACTGCAGGCTCTCACATGGTCAGACTACAAGCAACATCAGACTGTTAAGATTCTGGCGTCTATTCTGCCCACCGGCTTTTTCAATTTTGTCTCAAAAGCCTGGGGGGGAAGAACATCAGACAATCATCTGACAAAAAACTGTGGTTTCTTGGATATTGTTGAACCATATGACAGTGTCATGGCAGATAAAGGTTTTCAGATCCGTGAGGATCTATTGATAAGAAGAGCCGAACTACATATACCTCCTGGAAGAAGGGGAACAGAGCAAATGTCAAAAGCTGATGTGAAAAAGACACAAGAGGTAGCCAACCGAAGAATTTATGTTGAAATGGCAATAAGAAGATTAAAGACATTCAAAATTTTAAAGTATGAACTACCTTTAACCCTCATAAGTCAGATTGATGATATCATTTGCATTTGTGCTGCACTATGCAATTTGTATCTGCAACTTACAAAGAAGGAATAGTTATATGAATTTAGAATTTTGTCCATCAGTGGCAAATTGAAAGCGCCATTTAAATGATCGAAACTATGTTTACAGTAGTATTACGCTTACGGTGCAATACAAGTCTGGGGCTGATTTTCCAAAGCTGGGTTAGTGTTAATCCTGGGTTAAAATTTAAGCAGCTGTTTGTGTGTGCATTTCTGTATGTCAATTTGTTTCAAAACTTTGCATACAACGGTTTCTTTTTACCTAGATTAGCTTTGTGGAAAGTTATTAAACAACAGGTTAAAAACCCAGGGTTAATGCTAACCTTGGTTGTGAACAACCGATCCCTGATATATTCTACCACATATATCTGCAGGTTTTATAGAGGCACTACTGTTTTTAATAACTTTTCAGTAACAAGTTTTTGTGACAAATAGTTTATCCAAAAATAATCCAAGCTTTCACAAATATCTAACCAGTATGCTTCATTGAAAGCAATCCTTTCTATGTAATATCCATGAGCCATATATACAAAAAAGTCGCACCACTTTTTCTGGGTTATTGCCATTTGCCCTTGTACCTGTGCATAGTAACTATGATAGGCTTTTAGCTTACTCTGGTTGGCTTCTTTATCAAAGGTAACAAAGCTCAGGTTTTCAGGATCAGGCTTTGTGTGTCCTATAGAGTAAGGGCATTTAATTTGAAGTATCCCATCTCCACAGCATTTGCATTGTACCAACTGGTCAGGTGTTGCTCCTAAATACGACTTACTTGCATCAAGAAAAAGGCCACTAGCTCTAAATTCAAAATCTGTGTGCTCCTACCTCATTTTAATATTGTAGAAGGCTTTTGCTTGTTCCTCCATATTTCTTCCATATTTAAGAGAAGGGATATCATGACTTAGTCGTTTATATAGTTAACTATTGTTGAGAGCAAGCTATCAACATTAACCAACTCTCCCTTAAATTGTCCTTGTTCAACCGACTTGACTTTCGTATGAACAGCATATAATTTAGAAGCTGTCATCTCCCAAGCAGCAAAGGCGCGAGTGACAAGGGTAGCTTTATTTCCCTCAGTTTTTAACGCCCATTTCGACAAGAACTCTTTTAAGGCGACCACTTTCCATGTGCTAAAGTCCTCGAGAGTATATTCAACGTTTTTCACGGCCCTTAAAAGCTTTTTTCGAAGTTAAACTCGGATAGCGTATCGTGTGTGTGTATTTGCATATATAGTTTTAAGTGTGCAAACAACATTTTACCGCACTTCCGGTTAAGACATGCGCAGATACTCTTGTCGTTAATACTGGATGGCCTGCTAGTTCAACTTATTTTCCAGATATAAATGACAAAACAAAAACAAATTTATTGAATCATATGTTTGACAATGGTAATATTATTTCAGATCTTATTCTTAAATATTCTATTGTGATATTAATGAAAGATACAACTGAAGTTTCAGATATAAAAGAAGTTGATGAATTTACTGATAGAAAGGGACAATTCCGTGGCTATCAAGTTTCTCTTTTGAATCATGAATTTATTTGAAAGATCACTTGATGAATACTAATAATGTGTTAATGTTTTATATTTGGTGGAAAAAAACTTGAAAGCAGGTTATGGAAATGAATCTAACTTGAATGTATCAATTGAAACAATTACTTAAATTTTGTTGAGTTTGCTTAATAAATAATCTTAAAATTACTTGACTTTTGCTAGAATTTACTCAACAGATAATCTTTAGACAAACTTGAGTAAAAGTTAAACTGTTTTGAGATTACTTGCCAGTTGTCTTGATTTTGCTTGAATTTACTTAACAGATGACTTAATTTTACTTGAAATTTGCTTGAATTTACTTAGCATATAACTTGTAGTTAAATTTGAGTAAAGTTACGTTTAATTAAATTTTAGTTATAAACAAATGACAGACACCTCAACAACAACTCAGCACAACCTGCCAGTTATCACTACACAAGACCGAGTTAAAGATCTGAAGACAATAGAAGCTGGCAAGAGACTTGCTGCAATGTCTAAGGAAGCAAAAGAGGCAAAAAAGAAAAAACTTCAGGAACAAGCGAAGTTAAGTGATAATGTGTTTGGGAGATACTTACTGGCTATTGGAATTATATCTGTACTTGGTCTTGGAATGATTTATTACATGGCTAAACCACCCAAGTATAAAATTCAAAAAAATGAAGAACAAGAACCTGCAAAGAAGAAACTATGTCAGGATACAATTATTCAAGACGAACCACCAAATCAAAAAAGGTACCACAAGTTGGTATGGCGTTCCAAGATTGACAAAACTACCAAATGCTCAAATATATGTTTTCAGTGGAAATCCCATCGATTACTGTGATTTTATTTGTGCCTTTGAGCATCTTACAGAGTCTAAAACAAGCAGTCCAAGTGCTCATCTTTATTACCTGATTCAGCACACCACTGGTTCTGTGCAAGAATGTATGAAAAGTTTTCTCTCGATGCACGAAGATGAAGTCGACAACAAAGCAAGAAAACTGCTGAAGGAACGTTATGGTCAAGATTATCGAATAGCTGCTGCCCATGTCCAGTCATTGATCGAGGGCCCACCAATCAAAGACGAAGATGGAATGGCAACAGTTCTCCATGCAACTGATGAGTTGGACAAATAAATACACTGGAGAAGATCGGGTATTTAGCTAAGCTTAATAACTCTGACAATCTGAAGAAGTTGATTGACTGCCTACCATATACAATGAGAGCAAAACAGCAAGAAACTGTAGACCGCATCATTGAAAAAGAGGCTCGGGATGTCACGATCAGTGATGTTGCCGAATTCGTTACCATGAAAGCTAAAACAACAACTCACCCCATCTTTGGAAAAATAGCCATTGAAAAACCAAAACTCCCAAAGCCTAACTTGAGATCGAAGCAACATGGGAAGAGTGCTGGTTTCTCAACACAATCGGAGTCAAAGATCATCAGCTGCTCCAAATGTAGCTCAAACCATTGGTTGTCTCGTTGTGACAAATTCAAGAGACAATCGCTCGAGGACACACAGAGATTCGTAAAAGAAAAGAAACTGTGTAACAACTGCTTTGTCAACTGGCCACTTCGTCCGAGAGTGCCCAAAGAAGAGTTCCTGTAAAGTTGAAGGATGTACCATCAAGCATTCAACCTTTCTTCACCCAAAACAAAGTCGACCTACACACAGCGAGAAGAATGGTTTCAAAGAGGAAAAGGAAGTATCTGAGCGCGCAGTTCCCGAAGCTGATCCGGCAAAGGCAGCAAATAATTGCTACGTTAAGTGTGAATCATGCATATCAAGTACCTCAGTTACCAGGCTTGTGATTGTACCAGTGCATGTTAAAGTCAAAGGAAGCCCTAGAACAGTGAAGACATACATGTTTCTAGATTCTGGTTCAAATACGACGTTCTGTACGGACGCACTGCTCAAGAATCTTGGAGCTAAAGGGAAAGAAACAGAGCTGTCATTGACCACAATGGAAGGAGAAAATGCACTGGTCAAATGTTCTATAATCAATCTAGAGATTTCAGATCTTGATCAAAGGCATAAGATCAAGCTGCCCACGGTATACTCAAGACCAAATCTGCCCGTCCCGAAGGAAGCTATAAGTAAACAGGAGGACGTGAATCGCTGGCCATACCTCTACAGCCTTTAAATTCCCACTATCGACGCAGAGGTCGGTTTTTTAATAGGAAGCGACGTTCCTCAAGCACTTCAACTGTTTGAAGTACGAGAAAGCCAGAATGGAGGCGCATTTGTGACATGAACAGTGCTTGGTTGAGTTCTAAATGGTCTGTTGGGAAGAGAAAAGGAAAAAACTCCGACAGTAAACTACATCCAAGTTAATGAAAGCTTAGAACAGCAATTTTGAAATTACTGCGACCTTGAATTTAATTAATCCAAGTACGAAGCGAAGCCAACAATGTCCCAAAATGACCGAAGGGCGCTTAGAATTATGGAAGAGCCTGTAACAATGTGAAATGGTCATTACGAGAATCGCTCTTCCCTGGCGAACCTATCCACCATGTCTTCCAAACAACAAAATACAGTCAGAATGTCATTTACAATTGCTGAAAAAGAGACTAATCAAAGATCCTGGGTTGCTTGGAAAATATCGTGAATTTATGGATAATCTGATCATGAACGACTACACATGCAAGATAAGTGAAGAAAAGGCTGGACCGCTAGGAACTTACTGGTATCTCCCACATCATCCCGTCTTTCACCCACAGAAACCAGGCAAGGTTAGAGTAGTACTTGACTGCTCAGCGAAACATGGCAATTTGTCACTCAATGACCAGCTCTTACAGGGGCCGGACCTCACAAATTCCCTTGTTGGAATGTTGACTAGTTTCCGCGAAGAACCAATTGCATTTAAATCAGATATTGAAGCCATGTTCCATCAAGTCCGCGTCTGACCAAGTGACCGTAATGCACTACAATTTCTGTGGTGGCCAGATGGAAATCCAAACAGTCCACCTGAAGAATACCAAATGAACATGCATTTATTTGGCAGCGCCTCCAGTCCTAGCTGTGCAAATTTTGCCTTGAAGAAGACAGCAACGGACAATGCACAACTGTTCAACAACCAAATGATAGAAACGGTGCTACGCAATTTCTACGTCGATGATTGCTTGAAGTCGGTTGCCAAGGAAGATGAAGCAGTCAAACTAGCAAAAGAGCTTCTTAATTTCTTGGCACTGGGAGGCTTTAAGTTAGCAAAATGGCTTTCGAATTCAAGAAAGGTAATAGAGTCATTGCCAGAATCTGAGAGAGCCCCTCAAGTGAAGGATTTAGATTTTGACAAAACTCCTATCGAAAGAGCATTAGATGTACAGTGGAACGTATCATCAGATACGTTTGGATTTGCAATTGTCATTAAAGATCGACCAGCAACAAGAAGAGGAATTCTCTCAACTATCAGCCCTATTTACGACCCACTCGGGTTTCTTGCTCCATTCATTTTTACAGCAAAGATGATCCTGCAAGATCTTTGTCGCTTGAAGCTTGACTGGGACGACAAAATCCGGACAAGTTCCTAAACCGTTGGTAAGCATGGCTCAGTGATCTACCTTAGCTCGAGACCCTCGCCATCGAACGCTGTTTTAAACCATTAACTATGCAAGAGATTACATCAACCCAATTTCATCACTTCTCAGACGCCTCACAGCAAGGCTATGGAGCTGCATCCTATCTCAGAGTCGCTGATACCACAGGAAATGTGAAATGTTCTGGGAAAGTCGAGACTTGCGCCCATAAAACCAATTTTCTTCTGGATGAACAGTACCTGCATGTTACGTTACATCGAGAATACAAACAAACGATTCCAGACATTTGTTGCAAATCAGATTGCTACAATACACAACATCTCATCCCACCCGGTGGGACTACGTGGACACTCACCCAAACCCAGCGAACAATGCATCAAGAGGAGTTCCATCAACTTCGCTCCGGTGTTGGATAGAAGGTCCAGATTTCCTAGCTAAGCCTCTTACTGCTTGGCCAAGAGACCCAAGCAGTTGTCTTTGGTCATCCAAGAAAATGATCCAGAGGTTAAGAAGAGTTTGCTAGTGTACACAACTGACGCTTCCAAAATCCATGATAGGCACTTTGCAGTATAAATGGTTGAAAGGTTCTCGTCCTGGTGTCGAGTGAAGAGAGTGTTCGCCTGGATACTGCGATATAAAAGAATTCTGCGCTTGTGTGCCCCATCCTGAAAGCAAGATTGAAAGAATTTTCAAACCACACGTCAAGTTTCACCAATCAGTTTGGCAGAATTGACTGATGCTGAAATTTTGAAATATTAAAGCATATCCAGCAATACAGCTTCAAGAATGAACTTAGCTGTCTCCAGAAAAATGGAACCGACAACAGGATAAGCAATACGAGTTGCATCGTGAAACTCGGTCCAGCTCTAATACATGGACTTATTCAGGCCAGAATTCGTCTTCATTGAGCTCAAATCGATGACAACACTCGCCATCCTATCATTCTTCCCAAAAACCACCATATCGTCGACCTTATCACAAGATTCTACCACCATGTGTCTGGTCACTCTGGCCTGGAACATACGCTATCCTTGATACGGCAGAAATTCTGGATTGTTAAAGCAAGACTGACCGTAAAGAGAATATTGAATGGCTGCATTGATTGCAGGAAAAGACAAGCACGTTGAACACAAAATGGCAAGCCTACCAGCGGACCGCATAACTCCTACAAAGCCGCTGTTTACATATACAGGCATGGATTGTTTTGGTCCATTTGAAGTAAGGCGGGGAAGAATGAAAGTAAAACGATATGGAGTGATCTGTACGTGCTTAACAGTTTGTACAATCCATATCGAAGTGGCAAGTACTCTTGATACAGCTTCATTTTTAAATACTCTTTGAAGATTCATCGCAAGACGCAGACAGCCTGAAGAGATGCGTTCCGATAATGGCAGCAATTTCGTCAAAGGTGAAAGGGAACTTCGTTGAGAAGTTGACTACTGGCACCAGGCACAGATTAATGACTTTCTCGTGCAACGAAACATAAAATGGACATTCAATCCACCTGCTGGCTCACATCATGGTGGTGCATGGGAATGGTTCGAAAGGTCATGAGGGCCATTAAAAAGGAGCCAGTAAAGAATGATGAAGGCCTGAACACCTTGATGTGCGAGGTTGAAGCCATTTTCAATGCCGGCCTTTGACCAAATTATCCAACGACCCCCGTGATCTGGAACCTTTAACCCCAACCATCTTCTACTTCTTTGAAGCAGATCGAAGGTTCCACCTGGAGTCTTCACGAAGGAAGATTGCTACGGAAACAAGTGATGGCGTCAAATCCAATATCTCGCAGACTTGTTCTGGAGGCGGTGGATCAGAGAATACCTACCTTCACTTCAAGAAAGACAGAAGTGGACCAAACCACGGAGAAATTTGGCAATCGGTGACATTGTTCTTATTCTCAACAAAAAAAAACCCACGTTGTTCATGGCCCCTAGGACGTGTCCAAGAGGTCTACACCAATCAGAGGGATGGTCTGGTGCGTTCCATGAAAGTGAAGACGAGTACATCCTTGTTCATCCGCCCAGTGGACAAGATCGTCTTCCTGGAATCTGAAGCTACTCCACTGAATGATAAGTAGAATGGTTACTCACCGCATGAAAACTAAATACCAGTGATTATATAGACGGTGATACGAACGAATCATTTACATTCGTCTTTATGTTAGTCTAGTTAGTTAGTTCATTGTTTCAAAACAGTAATGTATTTAGTAAAGCCGTCTAGCGCACTTTAAGGGGCTGGAATGTTCGTTTCAAAACAGGGCCTTAGTGACGTTAGTAGAATGTTTTTCTCATGCGAAACAACAAGTTGTTATTTTCCGCTGCTAACCAAAATTTCCACCAAATGCGTAAGTTTCTTACCGCTAGGAGCACGTTTTAACAGCAAATGCGAAAATAGCGGTTACCACGCTGCATCCATTGTGCAAGCGCTAAAGTTCTAGTTAGTTTCATATTCCGGTTATTCTTGCGCATAAAACCAGCCAACCTTTAGTTTTTCATCAGTTTTAATGTGGATGCTTGTGAGTAAGCAACTTGGTATTGAAAAACCATATCGTACTACTTGGCACAAGGCTAATTCTATCCACGTTGAACTCAGTCTATCTTGGCTTATGGGAAGCCTCACCAAGTGCGTGTGCAAACCAAAGTAAGTTCATGAATATTGCTTCTGTTCTTGTTATTGCTGGTTGTCACGATAGTTTATTTCGAACATTGCGCCATTTGTTATATAAATTGCTAGAATATTGCCAAATTACATAATTTATTCCAATTGCATTGCAAAAGATATTGTATGTTGCTATAGTGTCATCGCGCGTTGATATATATGAGTATGTGTTAATTGTTCATTAATTGTTGCATGACACATTTGTGCTATTCTACCTCATTGTTATTATACTCGTATTATAGTTAATTGTATTCAATTGTTATATTCTAGTTTGAACCAATATTATACGATAACGTATGACCTGAACCCATTTGATACCAAACCAGCTAGCTAACGAGCGTCATGTATTGTCAAGTCTATACTGTTGATGTATATTAAATTGTCAGAACATTGTTGTCAGAAATTCTTATCGAGTTCTTTTTATTCTGCACGCACACATCTACCTAGTAGTTTTCATTTGGCATTTGTGTGGAGATTCAACTATATTTCTACCAATGAAAGCTACAACAAGATCTATGATCCATCATCAAAAAGAACCATCCGTGGTAGAGATGTTTCGTTTGTGGAAAAGCAGTTCTATAAATTTGATGAGGATTCTTCCACGCAACACACATCATTCTATTTTCCAGAAAAGGACAAACCACCGGTATAAGTTGAAAAACAACCACCTGAAAATGAAGAAGGTGATGAAGTTATTGATGAAGTGGATGTCAATGAGAATGTATTACCTGGTTGACCTGCAGTGGGAGCAACATACAAAGAAAATATTTTGAGAGAAATTGAAGATCTTGGTGAGAAGAGAGTGCGCCGACCTCCAAAACGATTTGATGAAGAATGTCACATAGCTGAGGATCTAACTGCTGATCTAACCGCTGTTACGAGACTGACAAATCATTGTTTTACACCATCCAAGCATCCAGCAAACATCACTTTAGAAGACATTGATTCAAGAGTGGAAAAGTGAAAAGGCTAGCATTCTTGAAACTGATAGTGAAACTAGTCATTCAGATCTTATATGTCTCGTAATATGTGGGTTATTATGTGAGAAAGACAACTGCATGTGGGTAAATATTGTGGTATTTGATTCACTAAGGTATTCAAATATTCACTAATAAAATTGTGTAAGTATGGTAAAATTTTTGTTTTTTCTACATATGTAGACAACAATCCTGGAAAGATAAATACGTCACTTACCTTGATTTATACAACGTTGACAATAAAAGTCATCAAAAGTTGTGAAAATATTGTTGTACTGTATCTATCAAGTGCATAAGACGTTGATCTTCACTTTTCTTTGTCATGGCTTATAGCCGTGTAACGTACATAAAAGTCCTCAAAAGTTATGAAAATGTTGTACTACTGTGTCTATCAAGTGCTTAAGAGTCAAGGGCTGCAGAACAGGGAGGGGCATTGGGGTACAGTGCCTCCCTCCACTTTTTTAAAAGACAAAAATGTGTCCTTTTTTCTCAGCAAAGTTGCCCTTCTTTGAGTCATTAAAAATGTGCCCTTCTTTGAGGAACGAATTACTGTTTGTGATAATTATTTTTGACCGAAAAAAAACTGGAGTACAGGATATAAATAGAGATTTGTAAGTAGCAAAATGTTACATTGCAGTCGTAATTAATAAGCATACAAAGTACGCTGGCAGTAAAAAAGAACTGCTCAAATTAGTATTTATCTCGCAAGTGGAGGCTTTTGCAGAAATTATAGTTAACGCATGGCTGGAAGTGGCAGCCACTAGAAAATGCTTAAAACTCAATCTACATAGTATGCGCAAATCATGCTTACAAAATAGTATATTAGAAAGTATAGGTAGAACTGTATTATTTTCAAGGTCATAAATGTAAGAGCAACACTTTGAAAGAGAAAAACAGCAGGTATTAGGAAAGATTAAGAAACTGCGGTTCCACACATTAACGAAAACGGACGTGCATTTGGTTCCAGATAGAAAGTTTGGCAAAGTATAACATCCTAAAAACATTGAAAAAATACATCATAGATAAGTAAATCATCCTGTTTGTTAAGTGTAAATATAAGTCAAAATATTGTAAAGTTGTTGTTACAATTTGTAATGTTACGAAACATGAAACTTTACTTTGCTTTCAATCATAGTCTTTAGGTAATGCTTGTGTAAACTATATGTACCACCTTTGTGTTTGTAGTCACCAATGTCAGTAGTTGATATATTATTTCGAAATTAAATGACATGCCTTTACACGTAACCTAAGCTCTATATAATTAGTTTCACTTTAGTTGTAAGTCAGTCTTGGTTAGGGCGTGTCCAATACACCGACTTCCAAGCTCCAACTGCCAGTTTAAACTTTATTGTGTGATGATCTGATTGAAAGGTGTTTTTATGTTTTAGTCGGTGGCGATTGTTGGCAGTAAAAGATCCCGAGAACGTTGCTAGGTCCTGGTGCAAAGCAGAGCTAATCCCCAGCAGAAAGCCCAGTAATAGTAGTAGTGATTGTGTTCAATAAATGTAATTAAAATACAGTCCCAGAGAGAGTTGTTTGGGCCAGCACAACGGTGAATCTGCTTCATAAAAAGATTTACAACACATGCTGTGGCTTGTAATCTTACATTTTAGAGATTGTGAGGCAAAAAACGTTGTGACAACTGTCCCGCAATCATACACCATACATATGTTCTACATAACCAGGTTAGTGAGATTGTGAATTGTATTCGAAGACTATCGTTATTCCTTGACTGAGAAGTTTTAGAGGCAAGATAAAGAAACATGGGTCAGAAGCCAAGAGTAAGTATCGAGCAACGAGGAATGGTAGTGGCATTATCAGGGGAAGGCTATGCACAATGGGAAATTTCAGATAAATCGGGCTGCAGCCAAAAGTGTCAGCAACATATAGAAGAAAAAAAAGTGATGGACAGCATTAAGGACATCAAGATCCCAAACAGAAAGAGAAAAACAACCAGACGAAAAATCAACATATTGGTGCGAAAAAGTAAAGCGCCCGTTTCAAAACAGCCCCAGAAATTAAAGCTGAAATGCAAACCAAGCATGCAGTGCACATCTCTGTTTCCACCACACACTGGAGAAGAGAAACTGGGCTGAATGGTCGCAAGCCTAGAAGAAAACCACGTTCAACCACCTCCCGCAAAAAACATGACTTTAATTTGCAAGAAACCACAAACACTGGACAGCAGAACAATGGTCACAGGTCATTTATAGTGATGAGTCATGATTCCTGCTTCATAGAAGTGATGGCAAAGTTTACGTAAGACAAATGGATAGCGAGGATCTCCGAAAAAATTCCGTTGAACCCACAGTTAAACATGGTGGTGGTGGAATAATGGTATGAGAATGCATCATTGCCAAGAGAATTAGATGTTTGTCGAGAGTTAATGGCAGGCTTAATGGTCCAGGGTGCATCTTCAGCTTAGAGAATGGGCTTATTCCCACAGTTAAAATGCTTGGAATTACCAATAGCTGGATATTTCAGCAAGACAAAGCCACATACCATACATCTAGGAATGTGAAGGAGTGGTTTTCCGAGGAAGCAATTACAGTCATGGAAGCGCCACCTCAATCACCTGGCCTGAATCCCCTTCAAAATCTGTGGGATCGCATCCAGACTATCGTCCAAGGGGAGAATCAGCAAAATGTTCATGTGGGAAAGTGTTGCAATCTGCTTGGAGAGGCTCCCCAAGACAAGCTAACACAAACGGACTGAAAGCATACCACGGAGGTGTGAAGCAGTCCTAGTGGTGAGAGGCGGTCCTACAAAGCATTAAACATTGGTGACAGTGTATGTTTTGTAATAGGCAAATTTTCTTAGACTTACAATGTGTGGTACTAACAAAGTTGGAGCAGTGTTTTTTGACTACCAGTGTATAACCCTTGAAATCTGGTCATCATCATATCGTACGTTTTGGTAAATGTTATTACTATATGAGGAAATGCCTTGTTTGTCAGTGTCCCCCCCCCCCACTTTGTGAATGGTCCTCGGTCCTTCATCGAACTATTGAAAGTTTCCCAAATGCTGAATAATCTTTAGAGCAAAACCAATTTCTATGCTAGCTATACTTTCTATTGAAAGAGATTGGAAAAACTACGCTTAAGAACTTCAATATACACATAACAAAAGAAAATCACAGGTAGATTAACAATCCAAACATGTTAGCTTAAACTAATTTGCGATTACAGGGCATTGCACATAGGCCACTTGCGATTACGTTTGCACGACAAAGTGCTCTGCAGTTTTGCAGACAAAACAGCAAGAATTAGACACAATTCAAGAATTCATTGTTTTGAAAACTTCTCAGGGAAAATCCCGCACACTTTCGCGCGCTTTGGGTAAATCCAAGCGAAATTATCAATACACCATTACAGCATAGTTGTAACATACAATATAGCCAAAATTTTACTCAGAAGGACGACATAATGAAGAACAAGTCTATTTGACATAATTTCAATGCAAATGACTTGAAAATGACTAGCCAAAAGCAAGCAAGGATATAAATTTACAAAATGGCAAGACGCTTCTCAAATTTGATCAGTTATTAGTTACTACCTTGACATGATTTTCACTAGTAACAAAACACCAAGTGAATATGCTTGGAACTGACAGGGACTACAGCAATAACTAGGGATCCAAGGATAGTGCAAAGTTTCAGAAGACACATGGTGTTCAACAAAAACAGCACGTATAAATGAAAAGTTTTGGAAGATTGATTGACAGCTGGCCAATGGCTTTGAATGTTAAAGTTTGAAAAATTGTCATACTAATATTTATAAGCAAAAGTGATTGAGCAGTGGTTAAAGCTACAAAAATAAGGCGACATTAAATGACATGACTGTTTCATACGATACTACCATTACGACATGGTTGTTTGAATTATGTATTTCTCCATTTAGTTTTTATGACAAGGCTTAATTTGTGGTATAATATTGACATCGTAAATTTACATTTACATACTACATAGGATTCATGCATTTGTATTGCTTAAGTCGATGATTCGCCTGTGTTGTTTGTGTTCTCTTAATTGAAGAATGCGTTTATCTATTTCTGGGTTTTGATGTTATAGATACAGCCGACAACCATGAGTAGTAGGGATAGGAAAAAGTGTCCTGTCGTCTCAGTGCCGTTAATCAGATTAATTTGTTGTGCACTTTTAAGTCCAACCACTACGTTCTTGTTATCTTTGACTCCGCCAAAAATTGGTTTTTTTACGCTCGAATTTGACCGTAGTTGCTTGATAGTTTTCCTGGAACACCTTTGTATCTCGATGATAGATTGTAATCCAGGGGCACACAGTGTGAAGTAAAGCACGTTTTGACTTTAGATATGTCTGTTCTTGCTGGCAAAAATTTCAAATTTCATCATTAAGGTTTGAGGTTGCAATATTGTAGTTTTGTTTTTGGATTTGTGCGATTTCATCTACAATAAAATACACGCACTCACTCATTTTACTTCAGATTAAAGCAATAGTATTTTGACTAGCGATTGCAAATCGTTTTAGATACATGATAACAAACTTAACATAAGCAATACAAATGTTCCAATACCTTATCGCTGTCTTTCTTCTGGGCAACTTGCTTTTGTAATGTTGGATGAAACAATTTTTACTAAATATGATGCATCATCATGACTGATGTCACTGAAATAATAAAAATATGTAAGAATACACATATTAACAATCACAAAATGAAGTTTAGAAAAGCTTACCTCTTTAAAGCCTTGAAGTCATCACAGGAGAATCTTCTTCTGTCCCTAGTACGTATGGGGACATGGCCCTCCAAATGAGAGGAGGGCAAGAATTTTTAGAGCATTTGGTGTTACAAACATTTTATCTTTGCTTTGAAGAGTAACTTATGTAGCTTCTGCATTATGCACTATATGCATACACTAGAGAGATGTCATATTGTGGTGTATTATATATTGAGTACCTGTTGCATTCGGTGTTATGGACATTTTATTTTTCTTTAAAAACTAACTTTTTTTAGCTTCCGAGTTATGCACTACAGAGATCTGAAATTTTACTTTTTTATATATTGAGTATCTGTTCTTATGCCTTAGCTAATAACTAAAATATCAAATAAGTGACACGAAAATAGGTTTATGGTCGCCAAAGTACGATTCTAAAACACCACTATTTTTTGCTCTTTCATGGATATTATAGTAGATGTGATCAATTTGTGTCTTATAATCAGTTGTCGCCTGTTTGATAAGTTGAAAATATTTCTTTTCTTCAATTAGATACTTAGAAAGTGCATTTTTTTCGGATGCATTTTCAAACAGGTTAATATTAAAGTCACCAAGAATGATAAGTGGGGTATTTGGATCTTTTAAATACAGAGAGTGCGAACGTTTTAAAGCATCTATGAACAGTGAGATTTTTGCTCTTGATTTAGAACGGTAAATCGCTACAATATGCAAATTATTTACTGGATGGTTTACTTTGAGTAGTGTCATTTCTACAAGATTACAGTTGCACCTTCAAGGTTCTAAGATTACTTCAATATTGTCTTTTACGTAAACAGCAGGTCCGTAAGGTGTTCTAGTACTATTTGGAATGAACTCATTTCTGAATAATTGAAAACCTGGAATCTGATACAATTCATTGTTGTCATTATCACACAAAGCAGTTTCCACGAACATATTGATATCTGCTGCT
>JAODVM010054222.1:0-17895 GCA_025400095.1 Phenganax marumi | reverse complement strand
CACTTGCTATAGGTCGATTGGGTGCGTCTTCTAGCATTTCAATTTCATTAAACTGTTCTTATTTTAATAAAAATTCAAGTTTCGGTTGTCAAAATGCTATGTTCTGACATTTTAAGGTTTGTTGATCTACATCTGTGTCTACGTCCTGAAAAAAAATTCGAGTTAACGGGGTAAATTTGTCAATGGGAAAATAAAATTTCTTCGAGTTGGCGAGGAGTTCAAGTTATGCGAGTTCGAGTTAAGCGGAGTAATTAATATAAGAAACAGCGTCAAATCCAAGGGGAATTGGATTTGATTCGAGTTAGCGAGGAGTTCGAGTTAAGCGAGTTCGACTTAGCGGGGGACTACTGTAGTTTATCTTTGGCTGAATGCAACCAACATTCAGCACATCCGTATGTATATTTTGCAGCACTGTATAAGACACAGTTGTGGAATGTGCAATCATGCCACAAACATCCAAGGAAAAAGTTTCATTCTTCTACTGGTATCATAGTTTCATTAAATGGATTCTTCACTTTATTACGGGAAGGTGTGAATTGGAAAGAATATGTGAAAATATTAAATGCATTGTTACCTGCAATCTTAAACTCGGTAATGTGTCAACTAGTTTCTTCATCAAATATGGATAAGGAGTACAATAAGATGAATTACAATCGCTAGAAAATTTTAAATCTTTTTTATGATTTTCTTCATTCTTGTCTTCAGTCCTATTCAATTGTGCTATAGTTGTTTGTTTGACCCCACATATCCTGACTGAAGTAATAGATGCATGTCATAGTTGAGAAGACCCTTAGGTCTTAATTTTCAAGCAGTTAAAATTACCAAGTGCTCCATGCGTGATGAATTATATTCATCCTTTGATTTTGATTCAAGATTTGATTGAATCTTACTCTAATTGGAATCAATCCACTCTGGAAATATTGAAATTACCGGGTAGTTAAGTCAACTTGGGCTGATTTTTCGGAGTTTTTAATATTTTACGTTATTTTTTCACTAGAAAAGTCTCTTAGAAACTCAAAATCAAAGGTCTGTATACAAGTCCTGCTATCATTTAGCTACTATCAGAACAACGCTACCCTGGTTTCAAGGAAATTCTTTTGTTTGCAGCAATTATTAATACATACAGTATTTATAATAACTTTGATATTACAATTTCTTCTTAGTGTTTAAGGGACATTATAATGACAGTTTATGTTGATGTGCCCAGTGCCGTGCAAGATGTGTTGATTGTGAAAAAAATTAGCGCCGATAAAAGTCTGGTGTAAGTTCATAATATTGAAATGAAATCAGGCCAGGATATCTGACATTTTATTGACAGTATGTCATATGGTTTGCTACAGCTGCGTGTTGTTTTTTTTGCAAACAAAGATAGTGAATAGAATTTGTAAGTTCAGGATAGCCAGGTATTAAATGTCATGCACTCTCCCTACTCTGGTTGAAAAAATGATGAACAAGTCACAATGGATAATTTGCATTATAGACTAAATTTTCAATTAGACAAGAAGCATAGAATTATCACCACAGCAAAAAGAGCATCTTGAATTTAGTAAAATTCCAAAGTATGGTTGCAAAATGTTAAAATATGCAGAAAATATACCCTTGCGAAGTTCGCCACTTTTTGTATAACGTGCGAAAATTGCTAGCATTTTCGGCTCAACAGTGGTAGCAATTTTTTGCTCGTAATACAAAAATCTACGAAATTTTACAAACTTCGCAGGGCTGTATTTTCCACATTCAATTTGTGCAACAGATGCTCTTTGCAGATGTAGTGAGAGTGAATCAAACTTTAGCCTGTAACTGCAAGGCAAATTGTCAGTTCAAAACTCAACGTTATATATCACTCTACGGAGGTGTTGGGTAGATAAAGCAGTCTCTCATAAAGCTCTCATAAAGCTCTCTCCCGTTTCTCTTTTCAATACGTTCTTTCCCCCCAAAGAGTCGGCCCCCTTAATAGGGCAATGACGGTATGCTCATGGACTTTTCTGTGTGGTTTTCAAGGTTTGACTATATGTTTCCCATTTTTCTAACACCGATGAACTACACGGAATTGACGTTGCCCTGTTGCTTTTTAGATTTGTTGACAGATTCTCCAAGTCGTTAACGCAAATTTGTGGTTATAATGACCTTGTTGATACGGTTGAAAAGAAAAAGAAAATCATGTTTTCTTCTGAAAACGAAGAACACGAGGAAAAATTATCACAGGTTGGAATAATAGAAACAGTTTTTAGAATGAAGCTTTTCCAGTTTGTAAGAAGAACAGGTTAAAGTTGACAAAAGCAAATAAGATGGCCATCTGCTGATTTACCGTGATGCTTTTCGCCGATATTATTTGGAAAGTGAAAGCTGACTAGCAGAAAGCTGATCATTAACGCTATTTCATCTTTTGGCAGTTTTCGAAAGTTTTGTGAAAAGATCATGAATGTGGAAATTTTCGAGGCACAAAACAAACGTGAAACTCGTGCATTTGATAATTTCGTCGATATTGTGTTATTTCCACAAACGTCGCCAGCCTATGAAGCCACAATGATGACGTTTTGGCCTGAAAAGAACAACTTGCATTTCTTGTTTAAATACCTAAAATAGTATGAATAGTGCAATCCCTCATTTTGATAATACAGTAACTTAATTTTCTTCATTGTCCTGCGAGTCTACACTCAGTCCAGATTGTCCAGACCAACTTGGCGTAGTTCATGGCAATATTACAACAACTATATTAGGACGCAAGATTTGGTTGAAATGTAGTGGTACCTTACAGGTATGGTCATTGTTAATGCCAGATACTGTGTTAGAAAACCGCATTTCATCTCAATGGGGAGACATTGGCTTCCAAGGAAAAAATCCAGCGACTGATTTCAGAGGAATGGGTATGAGAAGAATTTTTCTTATTGTATTTGAACTAGATATTCTGCACTGGCAGAATATGCATTAATTAAAAAGTCAAAGGCAGGCCGTTGTGTTTAAAGGAAGTATGTGACTGATACTAATTTTCTTATAGGAATTCTCGGATTAGAAAATCTTCTGTGAGTGACGTATAAAATTTTGTGCACTGCTATACTTATTTATTGTGCAGCGACGGTGCATGTATTTTCAACATTTTTCGTGCATTAAATGGGCATATCCTCACGGCAACAACTATAGGACATATCACGTCATGCACTCCTTTTTGTTACTCTGGTGGGACAAAATGAAGTAGAACTTGATGCGGCATTTTTGCTGTGGTGGTTTTTGCTATACGTAGATATGTATTCAGAATTTATTGGTACAGCCATTTGTGGACATGTCTTTGTTTTCATGAACCACAAAAATCACTTTTTAGATATTTTGCAAAGAATCAAAATGATGTTGCCAAGAAAGTCTTATCTGAATCTCATCATCCAAAATATTGGTAAGTTAATTAGGGCCACGGGCGATTTTTGGCGATTTCTTCCTTTTAGCGTATGTGATCAAGTGGGATGACTGGCCAGTTATATACTATCACATTGTTCGATAGGCAAAAAGTCGCAGCAAAAATCGCCCGTGTAAATGGGCCTTTATGATACTTGTTCAAATAAACACCGCGGCGCGAATTAATTTTCTCGCGTCTCACCTCCAGCTCCATGTGATTATTTCGTTGATTTTGTTTTAGTTCCATTTTAAACTTGATGCACAATACGTGTAACGCTATTAGTAAAGTAAGCGATAGACATTGTGATGTGTGCTGTATGTCGTTTAGGTTCCCCATCATATTTCTAAACACTAAAGTCATAAATGATTTAAAAGTTATGCCCCCGCTATTACATTATATGGAATTTTGTGAACATGGTGCCCCCTGGAAATGAGGTGCTGATTAACTATTTTGTTTGAACTTATTCGAACGAATACGATAATGAATGATTAGAAGAGAGACATCGTGATAGTCTTAGCGAGTAATGTGCAGGAAACACAAGTATTCGTGTAACTGTATTCGTAACTATTGCATACTCATTGTATTGCAACTAATTGCGCGCTCCTTGCTTGCTCATTGACATCTCATTGCATGGTCATTGCATGGTCATTAGCAACTCATTGCATGTTCATTTGTGGCTTCCGTTTAGTATTGATTATTTCCAATTTGGAACTTTTTGAGAGATATGATATTGCTTTAAACATGTACCCACCCTTTCTTGTCTTGTTGCTATTTTTTTAAATAATTTTTCCTTTGTGATATTTCATTTTTCCACATATTTTTAGGTATTCATTTGCCATAGTTGGCATAAATTTAACTGCTTTGTCCTGGGAATTGTTAAAATCAGGAGTTTTGAAGCCTCATTTTTATCACATCACAACACAGAAACCTACACTAGATGATTTTCACAAAGTTTACTGTAAGTATGGACTTCTAGCTGTTGTCTTATTCTGTAAGTCTTTATCCCAGTATTTTAGGCTTTCTTTTCAGGTTTAATAATTTCTACTATGTAAGGTTAACCCTCTACCGTTAATTCTTTTCATTGCATCATGCTACTTGAAAAGTGCACTTTACCAAATATGATTCTAACCTTGACTACGATTGTTCTTGACATCCCTTTAGTGTAAACTGAATGTAGCAATTTTTTGTCTAATATGTAAATCAAGATTCAACACAGGGGCGGACTGGTCAGCCGGGTTTCCGGGCGATCGCCCGGTGGGCCTCTGCTTCATTGGGCCCCCTTCCAGATCATGGAAAATTTAAGACAATATTGTTCTTTGCTTTCAATGCATTTACGTGGCTAGAAATAAAGTTATGTAAATTTAAAACAGAAGTTATTGTCTATTGATGTGAAATGTCAGGAGGGAGAGGGGCGGAGGGTTTTGAGCCCCCTTTTCACCGATTCGCCCTGGCTCCTCTGAAATAGCCAGCCCGCCCCTGATTCAACATGCAGTATACCATATATAGTATACACCTCAAAATGAGTGGTGCTGGAACAGACAAGGGAAAAAAATTGAAAACAATGTGGAAGCAGTTTTGCGGTATAGAAAATAGTCAACTTTTAATATTGCAGCTTAATGGTCATAGCCAGGGTATACTGGTATATCTATATACATTAAGGCACGCATTTTCGACGCCCTAGTCTTTTATTAGTTCAAGATGCTATATTTCTGTTTTTCATAGGTTACTTGTTTCGTCAATTTAGTACATTCTGGTTGGAAGAGAGGCCAGCTAGTGTGATGGAATTTAACCGAATCAGAGAAAACTTTCGTGAAAATATTTGCTGTTCTCTTCAAACTTCAAACGCAGTTCTAGCCGTTGATTGTGTTGAGATGCAAGACAGTGCCTCAGCACAGTCATTAACTTTGCAAGATTTTGACTGAACTGTTCACAATCGATGATCGATCCTGTATTGATATGGTAATTTCTGCAGCTGTTTTTGTCAATGTTTCTGTCCAGATTCGTTTCCAGTTGAAACTGATAAGGGCTGGGTCTAGTCTTGGTTAATTGCATTGTGAGTTTATGGTGAAGATAAAATCTAGCTGTTTGATGTATGAAAACTCTGCTGTTATCAGCATTCTTTTATGCAATCACGTGACTTTAAGACAGACGATTGGCAGATAAACAACCTGTCAATGATCGTGCAAACAATTAATTGTTACAGTCTAATATTTAGATCATAAACCATAATCTAACATCCACCCAAAACTATCATACTGGCACACTGTTTGACATACCAATAAGTTAAAATTAACTAAACGTAGTTTTATAGACGTAGATAGGCAAAACTACATTTTCGGTGAATAATCAAAATGAAAACATCACTATGTTTCAATGATCACCGTGTCACTTTGTCTTCGGAATTCATATTAGAGTAAATATATTTATAATTATATGTATGCAACGAAAATGTAATTTTTGTTTTAATCTGTGGTCTGGCTTTGCATTTTTTGTGTCAAAAGCAGAGTTTGGTGCGTATCCCGTGGTTACTACTTTGTTGGCGAATGCTGACTGAAGGCGGTTTCCCACTTGAACTGTGCCGCAGCAATGTCGTTTCCAGGCGCTTCAGTGCATTATATGGATCAGTTGCTCGGCGAGCACGCGAAGGTTGTTGGGATGGTGCGGACGAAGGAAGCTTCCCCTTCAAATTGTACCACTCCAAGTTGCATCTGGTTTTCTGCACCGTCCAAGACTCCGCGCGCGCGCGCCCGTCTAGCAACTCATCCTTTTTCATCAATATAATGCACTGAAGCAGTGAAGCGCCTGTGTGCGAGGCTGGTAACGGCACCTATCTTTTTGTTTCGTGAGCGCCAGACAACAAATATTTTATTGAAGAGAGATAGGAGTACGAGTTATTGATTGTATGGTTAGAACACTGCTCGGCTCAGAAACAGGTGTTACTCTAGTCTTTTGTTCTTTCTGAAACTATTTCTATCATCCCACAACCTTGAGCTTTCTGGTAACTGATCAATACTTCATGTGAGTCCACTATGTAGCATTATGTCTTAAACTGTCTCTGGAAAACATATTCCAAAGCTCTTTGTAACTAGAAAGGCTCACTTCAAAATTCCTCAGTTAATTGTCCTGTTTCCCAGACATCAATATTTATCAACCTACACTCTTGCGTCACTGGCTGAAGTTATTCGTTCGACGGCGGGGAAAGTGTTTTTTTAGTCTAACCTTATATGAAAAAGAAGACAAAGAGGGAATAAAAAGAAGGAAATCTGAAATAGTAATCTGGATTTTCACCCACCATTGTTAAATTGAAACACAATTACCAGTCGGGACGTGCCGTATACAGCATTTTCCTTGCGATTGTAACTTCTAGTAAATAATTTGTAACACAAAATGTGTTTGCAATTGCTGCTGTTGCTATCGCGGTCGGATATCCCTATTGTGCACTTTCTGTGCGAAGGCGGAGAATTTTACGCACAAATGACTATGTCTGTAAATATTACAAGTGTTCCGTTTACGTAGACCGAAGATGGCTAGTACATGAGGTACACAGACTTGCAGAATATCGATTCGTTTGGTCTGTGGTATTACTGCTTCGTTGGTTTGATGCATGATATTTGCGAAATCAGGATACAGCCAAACAAGTGTTCGAGTAATTGCTTGATCGTGCTTGCAGTTACTGAGGTGTTTCTCAAGAGGGTTGCAGTTGATCATATCACACACTAAATCAGTATTGTTCCAAGTGATGTAGTCACGGAATGGCGAATGTATAGAGTATTATTGCGAAAGTCCAAGTTGGGAGGCGATAAATTTTCCTGATATCAAGCTTCGGCAGTATCATGCTTTTTGTAGAATACGCTGATAAAAAGATGGCTACAGGCAAACTGGTGTCTCGAGGGATAGTTTGCTATTTATGCATCACTCTTATCGTGATTTACGCTCTCTATAACGTTGGCGTAAACATCACAAGTTCTCGCGTCAGTTCTCGCGAACATTCTTCAACGACAACAACCTTCAAACGTATTAAGGAGAGGTTTTCTAAAATTATGACAGTCTACCGCAGACAAAAGAAGAAGTTCGTACCAAGTGTAAGCGTCAGTCATTCAGAAACTACGCACGAATTATCACTACACCAACCTTGTTCTTCCGATCTATTTCTGCTCATTTTGATTCCCAGTCGGCCAAAATCAGTGAATAATCGCATGGCTGTGCGCCTGACCTGGGCGCATGGAACATTGGATAGGGGAAGTGCACTTGGAAGTTTCTCTTATAGGACAATCTTCGTAATTAATGGACTTTCAAAGAAACACGTGAGTTTAACGAAAGAGATGAGGCAGTTTGGAGACATTTTACAATTAAAGAGCAGAACAAAACTGGTCGTTGTACCAGCTATTCAACGTCTTCTTGCGAGCAATTGCAACCCAAAATTTGTGTTGGCGTTGAGCAATGATTCTTTTGTTAATGTTCCTGAGCTTTCGCTTTTGTTATCGAAATTTGCTCCCGGCGTACAATATGCAGGAAAAGTCAAACAGAACAAAGCAACTGTTGGGAAAATATCAAATACTCCAACCAAATTTCAGAAACCGTATTGTGCGGAAGGAGCATATGTACTAGCCGGGAACGTATTGAAAAATATCGTAAATGCTAGCAAGGTCATTCCTCCTCCGAAAAATGTCCGAAACGAAGCGATTTATGTGGGAATGCTTGCATTTTCTCTCGGTGTTAAAGCATACAACCATGCAACATTCAATTCACTTGCGTTTGAGGATATAAACATTAACAATATTGATCCGTGTAACCTAAAAAAAGAGATCTTTGTTCGTAACGTGTTTCGTGTCAGACACATCCTACTGTACACGAGAGCATTGGTGGTGGGAGAACAACCGTGTACGATACCATCTTCGTAAAAACTCTATGGGCTATTGTGCTTATATTTTAGTTCCGCTCCACTCTTCAGACGTTAAGGCCCATTTACACAAGGGATTTTCGATGCGATTTTTCTCGTGTTGAGCGATGTGAAAGAGTGGATAACTGGCGACATACTTGGTCCAAGCATTTTGCTAATGCACTCGCAGGTCAACCTACTCGATCACATACCCTAAGAGGAGAAAAATCGCAGCAAAAATCGCCCGTGTAAACGGGCCTTTAATCAGTACACTTTGCGATTTATTCAGCGAAATAGGGGATAGCCTAGTAGTGAACTTGCAGTGATGTCGAGTACATTTATTTTACGTACAGACTGTGGTACAAGTGTATATACTTCAATTTGACCACCCTAGACAGCGCTGATATTCAGGCTTACTGTAATCCGCTAACAAAAAAGACTAATAGCATAACGATTTTATGGGTAAAGTTACAGAATATAAGCCATCATTAGAATATTACAAATAAAATTTACGCAAAATATGTAAATTCGATTTATATTGTTGCAAGACGGTTATAAAAAGTATAAAACTGTACTACCAGTTACCCGAGTTTCATGCTCAGTCCTGCTGACGATCATCATACTGTATATATTTGCATTCCTATACAGGAATCTTCTATCTTTACATAAAGATTTGAAATCTTATGTATAGATAATCCTACATACAATAGTTTGAATATCGCACTTGAAGCCAGACTAACCTTTCATGCAGGGGCTCAAGCAAAGTTCTCCAGGTAAGCTTTAAAGCTTTTTCAGTGAGTTATGTGTGTTTCGATTGGGTTGCATTTCGAGTATTCAGAACGATAGATAAACCCAAAATAGAAATTAGAGGCCGGTTGTTCGAATATTGGATAGCGCTATCCACTGGATAGTGAATTTTTCAATTTTCACAAAATTGGACAAAAATACCGAAACTTCCTCTTTGGTCAACGATATAAATATTAGAGACTGTAATCTGAGGATATTAGTCGTAATTTTATGTTATGACGATTGATGGAAAATTTCACGAAGGCTACAAAACATCACTATCCAGTGGATAGCGCCATCCGGACCTTTCAAACAACAGGCCCCATATTTATATACATCTCGAACAAACAAGCTGAAGTTTTTTACTGAATACAATAAGTGTGTACATCTACGTGTAGGTTTAGCACATAAGACTGGATTTGAAAGTTTTGCAAGATACGAAGCGGTGTTTCAACATTCTCACTTATCTACCCTTTGGGTTAAACAAGCTTCGGTAAGACCAGCCCCTGAAGTGGTAACTTGCGAGAAAAAGTGAATTCAAAAATGTCTAGTTTAGTTTCTTTGTGTAACTTCAGTGTGCCAGCTGGCTAAAAATGTTTAAAGCAATAGAGATATTCGGAATGGAAAGAGTCTGTACATCAGTTTCATCTCCCACGCGGAAAACAAATATAATACAACATTTTTTGAACTACCTATTTTTTATAGCCACTCCTATTTCCACCACCTATAACCCACCCGAAAACAGTACACGACAACCCATGCTGTGCTTCACAGTTTTTTGGTCTGTAGAGCTGCCGGCGAAGGAGGCCACATGGTATTTCCTTTTATTTACAAAGTAAATTTGCTTGAGCTTTACTAGAAGCCGCGCATGCGGGCCTACCAACACTGACTTTGCAATAAGTCTTTGAACTATATTAGCCAGCACATGATCGGTGTGCATTTTTGCATCAAGCCTTCTATTTTGTTGGCCAGAATTATTGCCGTAGATTTACGCCACTAGATTTCCGCTGGTCAAAACCGTTGTAGAAGTATGTTTTTTGAAAAGAAAACCAAATGTACCTTGTGTGAACTTTCTGCTGCGCATAAAAACTAGATTCCGTTTTCAAACACTGTGTTCATACAATTATATGCAGGCATCGATATATTTACTTGTTTTAGATCTCTTTTTACTATAGTTTTTGCATTGGCTGAATCTAATAAGGTAGCGATTACAAAACACTTGTAATCGACTTGGGTTAAAATAAACAGTATCATCCAGACGTGCGTGATGTATGTGAGTTATTTCCTATATACCGATATTTTAAACATGGCTAAGCCTTCATAAGCTGCTAACAGATTTAATTCGTGAAATCCTCTCATAAGCTTGTTGATCTGTAGCAAACATTTTATAGGTATAAACCATACAAACCGGAGGTTATTGTTTCTGTGCTTCCATTGTTTTTATTGATTTTTGCCCCGATCCTCATTACCGCACATGCTGAGATTATTCGTTCTGTACTTCATTTCATTTCTCAAAGGTTGCATTCCAGTTCCACGTTTTTGACACGCACGTACACGCACGTGAAAGTTTGAATTGTAATATAACTCATCGTATAAACAACCGCATGAAAAACTGTTTAGAATTTTGATTTCTGAACAACTACGTGGCCATATATCTTCGAGTATTTTTTAAAACTGTAAAACTTTGAAGGATTTAAACCTTTACGGGCATGTAAGTGCGTGTTTCTACATAACTGCAGTTCCATTGACCTTAATTCTTTGGTTCTAAATGGCTATTTTTCAACACAATGATTGGCTGATTTGGCAAATGAGCAATACCCATGTGACATAATAAGAAAGTAGATGACAAGTGTAATGACTTTCCAAACGTGTGGACTCCCTGCATAATTATAGCCATGTTTTACTGCTTTCAACTTGCACTGTGGACCTAATGCGGGTCCACAGTGCAAGTTGAAAGATTTTTTCTTATCGAAAGACGCCATTAATACGACCAAAGACTACCTTTGATGTCCATAACTCTTTAATACGACTACTGGATACGCCTAATTATGCTCCGTTTACATACAAAATTAAAATGTAAGGAACTAGCTAAAGTCCTTTTTCAAGCGCAAACATATTAGCTTCAGTGTCGGCCGGAAACAGCTTTTTACAAACCTAACGGAATTTGATCAGAAAAGATAATTATTGTATAGGAATGTACGATACTTATTTCAGTTTTTTGGCTAGCTTGATCGAATTGTGTTCAGTTATGCTACATTCCCAAATTTTCTTGTCTTTGGAATTGTGCTTAACTGAACAATGACTGTTTGATATGACGTCATTAGATACATTTGTGCCGTAATTTGATCCAGACTCCCGTAAATACGACCACCCTGCTAATATGAGCAAAATGTTCTGGTCGAACGGTGGTCGTATTAACGGGATTCCACTGTACCAGTTTGTGTAGCCAGAGTGCAATGTTGCTACGACTTTATGGCACTTACGAAGGCTGCGATCTGGCGTCAGATTACATGCGATATAGCTCTTTGATCACCCATACTCAGATTGAAACTATTGAGAACACCTCTCTATTTCAACGAGAGTACGGTTTTCAAAAAAAAAACCAACCATAGCACTTATTTATTCACTTGTCGGAAAGGAACGTGTAATGAAACGGTTAAATCTCGGCCAGTTTCTTGTAATTCAGTCAGTTCTTTGAGGTCAGCTTTTCAGCTGTGCTAGCTAGCCTGGTGCACTTGGGTCATGTATCAGCATGCATGTGCTGTATGTGCAGAAAACAGTCAGTTTTCTGATCTTTTGAAGAAGTGTAGTTCTTCTTTTAAACAAAACGGCAGATTCTACTTTCATTTTCTTTGTTTTACATCTATTATAATGCTCTAGCTATGAGCCACCATCAACTCTGCAATGACTTCTCCAAGTCGAAGGTTCGATTATTATCAACCTGGGGCCGGTTGTTCAAAGCTGGGTTAGCTTAACCCTGGCTTAGTGTAATACTTTAACCAGAATTTGAAAATTGTTCAAGTGAAATTTTTGAAAAGTTTATTGCTCAAAATGTTTCCCTTTATGGGTAGTTTAAACCCTCAAAGTTTCAAAGGTAAATAGTGTTTCAACACGGGGATATGAAACTGTGGTTAACTTTAAACCTAGGTTAACTGCTAACCCACCTTTGAACAACCGGCCCCGATTTGTTTTCGCGACTGGTTATCTCCACGTTATTTTGTACACTTCTAATTATGCCACTAATTACACCAAATGTACGTTTATTAAAATTCTGGGGTTCGATTGAGCCTAAACTCCAGAAGACTCGCAACCCGTTCAAAATAGGCATTCGCCATGAAGACTTGAAGGAATGAGTGTGCTTTATAAGTTTGCGCAACAGTGCTAATAATCTCATGATTAAAAGCACTGCATTGGTACTTGCGGTATTGCGGTTTGCCACGGAACTACAAAAAAAAGTTTGGGTTAAAATTTGATACGGAAAAATAAGTATTGTTGGAAGCCCGCAGATGAAAGAAAGACATTGTATAGTAAATCTAACAGCAAGCATTGTTTTGAAGTTGTTTATGCTGCTCATCTGTTTTTTAATCGGATCATCGTAACTCTTATGTGATACTCTAGTGGATGTTTATTTTATTACTTGGTTGAGCCCTATAGTTCTATGTCTGATTTTGTAACTTTAAACTGTAAAATATCAATTAATTATCCTCTTGACGTTGACGCGACTGTAAGTGCTATGTAAACCACGGTTTGCTGAAAAGCCCTCAAGTAATAAGTCAAGGTGAAATGTGGGCAACCAGGAAAAGAAATTATATCAATGCAGACAGTTGAGCAATACTACGCCTCAGTCTTGCCTTCAACTACTCAACCCTTGTCCCGCTCTTAAAAAATATGCTAGTCACAAGGAAACATTTTCATTAAGAACACAAAACAGTCTTTGTGACTTTTTCATTGCAGTGTTTACATTCGTGCACCATCGCTTTCACTTCCCTGAAATCATTGTGTTCTACTGATGAAAAAAGTACTAAAAGCAGCATTTTAAGAAATTGCGCTACGCAAATTTGTCAGCTGACTGCGCCACAGTTGTTCGTCTATGTTGTCATTGTCATCATGTTTAAGCCAGATTTTCATCGTAATCGTAATGGGCGACATTATTCGACCATTACTGCCTGTGACCAGTGAAGACCAAGAATAAAGGAGAAAAAACAAGACGATTTCCAATATTTCCGATCCATTGTTCGCCATTGCTGGTGAGTGAAATCCGGTTAGAAAGGTCTTCTTCTTCATTGTATGGCTTCAATAATTATCATCATTAGGATCAGACCAACTACAAATGTGGTCCATTAAACATCTATCAACTATTGAGCCCAGCACAGACAAGCAATTTTTCTTGGACAATTAAGGTTGTTTTTTGGCAAGTTTTATTTGCTGGTGTGTAGCTACTACAAAGGTTGAACGGTTTTTCCTTAACAAAGAGCCTTGTTCAAAAAGTAGTCATGCTAACTTTTCAGCGAGGTAGCTTGCTCTTATAAAAACGGCCATCGAGAAAAATTGCTAAATTGTAAGGTGTTTTACACCGAAACGGTGCTTTCGATTTTGATAACTGTAGTCCGTGCATTCCATTTTTCGAAAGGTAAAAATCAGTTCACATTGACTTCTCATGCTTTCCCCGAAGGAGATTGAAACAAAAACTCGCAAAAACTCACTACGATTACCAAACAGTCCTTTATAATTACCCGGTTGATTTCGTCCACGAAAACACGACAATATAGCAACAAGAAGCTGTAATAATATTAAAAAAACAATTGATGAGTTTAGGCATCAGCAGGAAAAAGAATTCGCTCTGCTCCTCGCAATTTCTCGATTTTCATAATCTCATTTTTCTCACTTTTGTTTCAGTGCCTATTTACTTCTACAACCCAGAAGCATCACGGAAATGCTTCTATTTCTTAAAAACGCGCTGATTGAAATCTGGTCTCTACATTTCTCACATCTGTCCTCTTCTATAATATATAATATCTCAGGCTGTCTTTAACCTTGTTTGATTCTTTTCCGCCAGCTTGCTGGTGTAAAATGAGAAACATCCGTTTTAATGCAAAGTTTCGTGCGAAGTCAGATCAACTGACTTAAAGTGAAGTCTAAAATTCCAGTTGGAGTCCGGATTTCATTCATTTACACGGATTTTCTTGAGGAATTTCGACAAATTGTGAACTTGGGTGTCGAGGTCTTGGACTGGTTTTGTCTCTGGCAAAGATACTAGAGCCTACTACTTTTCAGTCATGCTTTGTTTTCAAGAAGCAAATGACGTTTTAGAAGTTTCGACATGTGTTATAGGAAATACACTCCCATCCTGTCAAGTACAAATCTTGAAATACTCAAGTAGGTTCAAATATGAATGCTGAAGACGTCGAATTAATCGTGGACGTGCCTTCCACTTCCTACGTCTCTGTTCCTGCATTTCTCTTGTCAAAAATCCAAATGCAAAGAGCAATAAAAAAAATGTTCAAAATGTATGATGCTCTCGTCAGTCACTTTCCATGCTGGGGATGTTTAATTGTTGATTGAAAGAAAAGGATTATGATTATCGTTAAGGCGCGTTGAGATGGTGTTTCGTTGGTTGGTGTGCTCGTTCCGGTTCTAATTAGATCAAATTTCGCCTTCCATTCTATAACTGATCACGCTCTTTGTGCACTTGAATTAGTGTCGACAGGCAGTTGTGGGTTGAACACCCGGAAAACTACAACTTCTTGTTTTGATGTTGACATGGCTCCAAACTGGAGGTAAGATGCCCATAAGTTTGCTAGGATTAATATGTAAATGTTTGTATTTTACATCGTTATTCATGCTGTCAAACTATTTGCAACCAATGACGAATATTTGCTGTTGTGTCGATTCGTTGTAACAGCAGTTTATATATAAATTCACCATTCAATTTCCTTTCAAAAACTTAGTCCTTTCAATAGTGTGAACCTCGATTTGAACACCTTGGCGGGAAGAGACAACGGTAAAACTGGTTCTATGCGCAAACTGTGACAACGAGTTATCGTTCGGTGCATGTTTGATTTTGAAGTGATCACGCAATTTTGTTATATCAAGTAAAATGCGCCAACGCAAACTTTATGCTTCAACTCCAAATACAAAAGAGCAGATCAGTTGTTTCCTTTTGTCAACTTTTTCAAAGGCAAAGTATAGATACTACTTGCAAGCGATATCTGTTCAATTCAACACTGACCATGCTCTCAGTGCGCACTGCGCAACGACAAATTGGTACTTCATCACTATATTTGCTGACAGAAACACTATATTGGCGTTCTATAATTTTTTGTCTCAAATCATTCAATCATTTACCAAAGATTAAAAAAAGGGCTTCAGTACTGCACATTTCGGAGCGACATATGCATGTTCAGAAAGAGGCTGAAACTAGCCATGGCCCATAGTCAGATACGTAATTAGGGAATACAAGTTTTGAGATGTTCCCGATGTGATTTCTGGAAAAAGTAGAATACAAAACTTTCTGTTTCGCATTAATTTGACTATTGCAACGTATATTTGCATTTCTCAGTTTCTGCGAAGCTTTAGGTATAAAACATGCATTTGAAACAATGAATGGCGTATTAACCAAATCAATCTTTCACCAGGCTTGAGCTTCTTTCATCAATGCCTTGAATCCACTGGTAATTGTGGAACTGAAGTTTAAGATATGTTTTCAACGTAATTTCAGACATAATAATAATAATTATCGTGTTAATTACAGTGTTAGGTCAAGGAACTAAAGAGTATTAGTGTTTATATACATTTTAATCGGAACGGCATTTGGATTATTTATAATCGCGTGCAATTTGATTCATTATCGGTCGTGCTCAACATCAGTCATTCGGATGTCTATCAAATTATGGACCGTGTTATATCCTTGCCGTGGTGTCAATGAAGAGAAATCGTCTGACATTTCCTGATCTACTTTCTCATATTTTGCGGTAAAGATGCGTTTCGCAAATGTTCTGACAAGGCTCGCGTGTGTTAAAGTCCATAAGTCAATAGGGTGGATATATAGTGTTTTAAAACACTTCAATAGTACTCAAGTTAAAGTCATTAAAGTAGTGGAGAGTTGGGTTGGCTTATATTAGTCAAGATTTGTTATTCCATTTCAATTTCTCTATTTTCCACTTCAAAATCAGTTAGAGGCCAACGCGGCGTCTTTTTTAATTCGCTGCGTGAGTCGCCTTATCGTCTAGCACGGATAAAGTACATATGTCTCCCCTAAGTGTCCCATTGGGAAAACAGATTACTGTTGTTTATATTACTACAAACTGCTTTGCTCTTGCGCTTTTAAATAGGCTTTTTGGATCAGTCTTTGTGATTGTTCTGGTGCTGCTGATCTGGGATTGTGTGGGTATAATTTCTTCCAGAGGTAGGCGTGCACTGAAAACTCTCATTACTTATCAATAGCTAAACCAATTTATTTTTCATTTTCTGAATGCTGCATGACTGGTGTTCTTTTAACGCTAATTACGAGCCACTTTGCACCGGAACTATCCCAGGATTCAGAAGTATTATGAATTTTATACTTCACTTTGAAAGAAAGCCATAAGCATCCACCTGGCCACCTGGCTTTCACTTCCCCGACCAGAGTGGGGGGGGGGGGGAGATGTACTCCATATATGTACATTTGTGGTGTGCAAAAATGGGCAGTAGTAAGAAACAGCTGAACTACAACTTAATTGTGTGAAAATTGCATGCATATGAATAAGTTGAAGAACATAAAAAAGTTTATATAGAATTAGAGTATATTTTGTGTGGAGTGCAATCTTGAATGCGAACAATGGAATGACGTCATTGGAAAGCATTTTAAGCTCTCATCGATGGAAAGATCTTTCTTTTTAATGCGCTGAGTATGTGCTAACATGTCATAGGGAGACGTGATCTAATTTCTGGGTCAACTCTTCACATGCATGACGTGTTTACAACAAACAAACTAGTCCAGTGGGTCCAATAGATACACTTTACTGTAAATACACACATACACAGTCTTTGATCAAACTTCTGAACTTGTAGAAATGCGTACTACCCATAAACACACGATTTCGAATTGTTTTCGCAGTCCAATTCAATACAGTCAGTACACATAATCATAATCATTCTTTACTACCTACTTTGAAATAAAAAAATACAATAGGTTTACAAATGTAGTAGAAAGTTTTACATCCTTGACTTCGCCCACTGACCAGTTTAACTTCGACTGCATCACAACAGACAAGGCGGAAATGTTTATTTTTGTGCCCGTAGCACTGCGCTCAAGTCCGAAAACTACAGATTGAATTTTTTTACCCACACGTGGCTGGAGATTCTTTAAATTCTGTTCATATATTTGATATGTTATTAAAAGATCCTGCTATGTACGGCTGATGACTACTACTTGATGTATGCGTTTGGTGTCACCGTTTTACCCGAGGTTTTACCATACAAAGCCACCAATGCGCTTTCAAAAACGTAGCTATTAATTTGTCGCCAGGAAAAACTAAAACAATTAAAAATCTTAAATGCTAAGCAACTATGCAAAATCGAGTAAAGGAAATTAGAGCAATCGAAGCATAATTATGGAATGGTAGTTAGCTTGGCTTACTCAAAACGGAAATTTCTAGCGGCTGGCGACATCCAGGGACCTGCTTTGATTAAACCTATCGCATTTATTAAAGTCAGTTTGTATAAAGAGGAATCGGCTTATGGTGCTGCTGCTACTTGTACTAAATGTTAAATACTCTTTGTTTCGCTAGCTATATCTTCAAACAATAAAAACAAAGATGTCGCGCAGCGAACCTTTTCGATAATTCCAATCCCCATAATACTTCGC
>JAODVM010054111.1:0-17898 GCA_025400095.1 Phenganax marumi | reverse complement strand
TTCTGTGATCAAAGTGGGAATTTCGGACAGGTAACTCCTAACTTTTGAAGGATTTGCTAAAATTTATTTAAAGTAACTAATACAGTGCTCATGCAACAAGGAACTACTTCACATTAATACTTCTTACAAATTCTTCAGAACGTGGAATTTCCCGGTGAAAAATTCCTACTTTGATCACAGAAACTTTGACAGTGTAAACAGGCCTTCACAAAGGTGTTCTTTTTTCATTCCGAAAGTAAAATGTAAAACACGGTTTTAAATAAACGAAAATGTTAAAATATCAAAGGAAGTGCAGCAATCTGTTTCATTAAAAATGGTCAAAACGCTTGCGAGAAACTACTATAAGTTTACAAGTTCGTGGTTTGGTTCGTTTACAAGTTCGTTGGATTGCAAACGTTTTCGAAAAATACGTCGAGGCAGAATTGGGGAAAAATCAACTCATGAAATAAAAAACCCGTGCAGAACTTGTCTTCGCGACTGTTTCAAGAAACGAAAATTCACTACATTGCTTCCCAAAGATAAGGCTGATTATCTCAAAAACAAAGCGGACAAAGGTTTGTAAAATCATAAGGTTTTAAATTACTGATTGGTAGTTTTGTGTTAGAAGACTGACTGCGTGGGTGGGGAGCATTGGTGGGGAGCATAAACCTAAACATGCCAACATGTAAAACGTAACGCAAAGACAACCGGAACTGTTTAATTTTAACTGATCAAATGACATGCAGCGATTGATCTTTAGTAATGGCGCGCTTCCAATCGACCAAGGTCTTCATCTTTGTCACTGAATAACGCTAAAATAGTCTAAAACCACTCCATTTTCGTGACAAAGCAGTGTTTTGAGACGGGAGAGTAGTCCGTAATGTGGGTTATTTAGGCACATCGTAGCATGGCCATTCAAAAGTATATATTTTGCATTGTATAACGAATTTAAAAAATTCCCACAACAGAATTGAAGAAAAATGCTCACTTTATCCCAATTTGTTGGTTTTTAAGCGAAAAGGTTAATATCGAATGGCACAAACTGCTTAGAAATAAGTGATATTTTCTTGCTCCCTTTGTTTACATTTTTAGTATTTCCTGCATTGTGATTGGTTAAGGACATAGAATGTAAACAAACGCTCTGATTGGCTAAACGTTTTTTGCCGTTGTTGTGGTGAAATGAATCAGTAAGACTTGTCTGATTCGAAAACTTTAGCAAAGTCTGTGTGAATTGCAAAAACACTATACCAAATGAGACTCGCTTGTCTAATCTGAAACGGATAAAACAACCTATCCTCAAAACTTACTCGAAGCATCCAGAATAGATAAATTTTTTCCGGCTCAGATCTTGTAAGCGAGTCTCATTCAACACCGCACTGCAACCTACGCTTGGCCATCTCTGTTTGTGACTGTGTAAAATATATATCGCGAAATTGTATTTTTTGAAAATAATGCAATTGTAATTTATCTTTCAAGGACGATTTTTTAAATTACGGGGTGGATTTTGAAGGGCCTGTTCTGTCGCCAGGATCAGAAAGAGTTGAAGTGCCAGAAACTGAATGTGCTGTTGAGACGGAAGAAATGGAAAGTATCAATCAATTCTCTGCCCATGATGGAATGAGTATGGATGATATTGTTGAAAAGTACATCGACGCAATCGAGTTTGTGACTCACTTAATGCAGAGGCAGAGAAATTCCGTTGAGCATTAAGCTTATAAAGTTTGTTGGAGGAAATGTAGGGAAATGTTGGAGGAAACGTAATTTTATCATGGCATTCCAAACGGCTCATATAAAAAAAAATTGGATTCAAGCTTCACCAAGCCCGGCATTTAATAATGCAGTTTTGTCACGTATTTTGCTGGGTGGTTTGAGGTGGTCATTTCCCACAAAGCGACAAATTTTGAAGTACATGTTGGCTTTCTTTCTTTTCCTTTTTTTGACTTTTCGACATTAGATACAGCACTTCTGCCACCAAATGAAAATAGACGCCTATGTTCACTGGCCCACCTCATTTGGGTTATATTTGGTTTTAGAATATTTGTACTTGTTGATGGCATATTTGGTTGTGTCGATGGACTTATCACAGCTTGCGGTAAAGACTCTACTCATGAAGTTTGTCTTGATGGTTCTGGACCAGTATGCCTTGAGGGGCCTTAAGAAATTATGCTGGAGTCAAATAAAGTCTTATAGTTTTAAGGAGCAATATACCACGATATGTGCACGTGCATAGTTGTGTATGCTTCTTATGATATCAACAGTTTGACTAAACTTCAAGTTTTACAAGCCTGATTGCACAGCAATTTTAAATTAGCAGAAATAAACAACAATGCAAAAGTAGTGTCAGTACTATTTGCGCGAGATACATTTAAAATATTTTGAAAATTATGGGAACTGTAGTGCGTAGCTTGAAGTGTTAAAAAATTAGCAATTGACAGAACACTTCGTTAAGACAGAAAAAATATGTAACCTAGTCTTACAAAATCTTTTACAGCTAATGAAGGGCTAGTGTTCCTATTTTTAGTTGATAGGTCATTTGGAACTTATTTTGGAATTTCACAACGTTTACTAGGAGATTGCGAATACACTTGTTTCGACCACATCAATAAACAATACGAGACAAATATTTTATGATAGTGTTAGCCTACGTATAGACCCTGCTGATTTCTCAGTAGGGTCTATGCAACTACGAGGAAAAACTTGCCCCGTCTACGTCACATCCTTTGGCACATATGCATAAATTATCATGCGTTTATGTAAAATAAGCATGTGAAAAATGGCGGTGTCAAGTGGCAGAGTGACGGTTGACGAAGATAAGTTTCAAGGACTGCGTCTGGCTTGTAGCTTGTTAGCCCTTTCTCCAGTATAGCTGCTTCGTGGACAGTTATGATACAATTATCTAATTCCTGCAGTCTATCTTTCATCCCCTTTCTTTTTCGAATCTGTGATAGGCATGACTTGCACAAACATTTTAGCGTAGGCTGCAAGAAGACTTTGAGTTCTTCTAGCTCTCTTCTGACATCGTCTTATAAAAAATTTATGTTGTTTTTAGTTGCAGGTAGTTTGTAACACACTATACAGGTGTAATTTTCAAAAGATGAAAGTAACAAGCTCATTTGTTAAGTAGAAAGTATATGCTCACTCTGCCACTTGACACCGCCATTTTACACATGGATATTTTACATAAACGCATTATAATTTATGCATATGTGCCAAAGAATGTGACGTAGACGGGGACGAGCTTTTGCTCATAGTTGCATAGACCCTACTAAGAAATCAGTAGGGTCTATATGTAGGCTAGTCTGATTGCTAAATCTGATGTTGTTGTTGAACGATGCTTTTTGTTAAGCACTTGCCTGAAAGGGGCATGAATCATTCTGTCAGCAGTTGCAGTTGCATTCTTGTTTATGGTTTGTCTATTCGGGGATTGATTCAAGATGATGGACTTGTTTTGGGCGGATATGATGCTGTGTATGTTGGGCATGCTGCTATAGCTGAGTTTGTGCATGTTGTGGTTGAAGATCTTATTAGAGCTGTGGTTCCATGGGAAACATTCTGTGGTTGCTTGTTGGAATTTTTGGCCAGTGTTTGTCACAACATTTGGAGCTGTAGAGTGGGTTGAACCAAATGATACTTTTATGTCTTGAACATCATTGTTTTGTTGGTTGTGGGTTGTATTTTAGCTGGTGACAATATCCACTTTTGCCTAATGCTTCCTCATATGGAGGAATGGCTGAGTCAAAGGATTTCTTGTCAAAAAAACGTTGGATAACCTTTTGTTGATGGTTTCAGGTATTTGGCATAGTGTGTTGGGTTGGTGATTTGTGTGATGTTGGACATATTGTGGATTGTTGCCAGGTTTCATGTATGGTTTGTAGGACTCAAAATGAACATAATTAAAATGAAATGAAATGAAAGAAACTGAAATGAAATGAAACGAAATAAACATAATCGTACAAGCAAAGAAATCCCTAGTCTTTAACATTTATACAACCTGGTGCTAGGAAACATCCAATTCCCTTTTTGACATAGCAATGTGCAATTTTGATGGAGCAGAGACTTGCAAACTTGAAGGTTCATATCCCTTGTTGATACTCACTCTACACACAGCAATGACATTGGTCTTTTCAGAGATGATGGCCTTGCAGCTTTAGACAAAATTCTAAAACAAATAGAATCATCAAGAAAGACATTGCAAGCGAACATGAAATGCTCAAACTACCTTGACATAAACCTGGACTCACAATCTGAATCCTACAAACCATACATGAAACCTGGCAACAATCCAATACAGGTCTACCATGACAGCAACCACCCACCAAGCGTTTTATGCCAAATACCTGAAACCATCAACAAAAGGTTATTCACCATTTCTTCCAACAAGAAATCCTTTGACTCAGCCATCCCTCCATATCAGGAAGCATTAGACAAAATTATATATAATTATAGTAAAACTACAAGCCACAACTAACAAAAGACGGTCAAGACGTAAAAACATCACTTGGTCCAATTCACCCTACAGCTTCAACCTTGCAACGAACATTGGCCATAAATTCTTAAAAGCAATCAACAAATATATCCCACCAACCTACAGCCTGAATAAGATCGTCAACCAGGACATGCTCAAACTCAGAAATAGCTTCATGCCTGACATACACAGCATCAAAACAGCCCACAACACATCCATTATCTCGAATCAATACCAGAACAGACAAACCGTATTACAGGAATACTGCCAGCAGAAGGAATCCTGCCCACTTTTAGGCAAGTGCTTAAGAAAGAGCAATATTTACCAAGCAACGTTAATAATAGATGACACAAACAAAGAACAAGCCTATGTCATCAGTATGGAAGGGGAATTCAAAACCAGATTCAACAATCACATCTGTTCGTTTAAAAAACTGCAACTGCACAGATGAAACATTTTGCATTTTGCACTGAAAACTTGTACGACATTATAACACCAGTCACACAAGGCACAGAACTTGAAGGTCAGGATATGGGAAATACATATGCATATTCACATTCAATTAAACTTGTGATCTTTCTGACAAGTTGGGGAACCATCCTCATTACAAAGCAATGATCCACTTTTTTGAACTACACGCACAATTCAGTATATCAAGAATTGGCCCAAATACTTAATCAGAACAAAGAGAATTTTCTTTTCTATGCTTTGCATCTAATAAAAAAGTCTGAGAAACTATTTTATTCCTACTTGAGTGGAGATGTAGGTGTTTGTGAATGTCAACCAATTAAATTGGTCTATCAAGATGCATTGACATGCTATGGCTGGTGAAGATTTTCTTCCAGTCCATATAATATTACTCCCAAGGGGGACACACCATATCTTATCAAGGTAACACAAATCATAGTGCATTAGCAATTCCGACCTGCTAATCTCTCTGAAATATTATAAACTACTTGATTCTGGCAATCTAAACACATTAAGATACAAACTCACTGCAATGAAGTTGATACTATAAGACAAAATATCAATGATTGGCAAGGGCATTATTATTAGTTTATTAAGAATAATCGCATCGAAGTACAGACTGTATTGCATGATTATAAGTATAACACTAAGATAGATATATGCACAATTATTAAAATAAGAAACAATAAATAAAGGAAAATAAGAGCTTGCTAGTAAGGTTACAATGATAACAGTTATATCCACGACGAAATAAAATATACTACCGTGTGTCTCAAAAGAAAGTATCAGTGTTTGACTTGCTATATCGTTAAAACTGTACAGAAAATTACACTGAAATACACTTCATTGAAAAAACAAAGGCCCAACATAAAGTTTGATATATGATGTGAAGGTACAATTGTGAATGAGATACAATAATTTCATTTTGAAGAAGCAATTTTAAAAGTGCTTAAAATTACCATTAATCAGCCTATCAAATTAGCATTCAATTTAAATTTGTTCTTGTCAACGCAACCCACAATAAAAGATATTTACACATTAATGTTGACTTTTATTTCCCAAGGGACCCAGACTTTAAAATATATTTAATGTAAGTCAAGATTTAAGCTGACTTGTTGAAAACGTTCAATGCTACAAAAAATAACAAATCAATTCAAAGAAATTTACTGGCCGTTTTAGTCGATTTTATGCTAATTTTGAAATCAACCTTCAGCTAAAAACGTTTATATCTCGCCCAATATTAAACGAAAGATCAAGCGCCGTATATCAAAATTTATGTTTGTCCTTTTTCAAGACTATAAAATGCATTTGAAAGTCATAGCGGCTAAATCTTTTACATTCTATTAAAGGGGAAGTCTACCCTTAAAACAAGCTAAGTTCATATGAAAGGCCTAACCATCGTAAAGTTCGATGCAAAGTCTTTCGCCTTAATTGTTTTTCATACACGAGATATTTAAAGATAACTACCTTCGAAAATTGCTTATAGAAGATCGCCATTTTGCCGAAATATGGAGGCTTGCAAATGCTCAGCGGTTTCAACATGATGTCGCCGGAATGCTTGTCAATAGACTTGCCCTGTATTGTCTATAGTCTGCTAGAGTAAAAGGGTAGTAATTGAGCATGACTTCACTTACATAATGCCGCACTGCATGGTCCCACACTGTACCAATGGCTGGCGTAAAACGAAGGGCCAGACTATAAGCTATCACTGCTTGCCGACAAATAACATGAAGACTATTTGGCTTAAAAAATGTGGCGAGACAACCCTTGAGATGCCAAGCATTCCGTATGTAGTCTGCTGTGAACATTTTATTCGAGATTCCTCTGTTTCTTCGCTTCCCGAGATGTTGTGCAGTCAGAAGGGTAGAAATATATACTCAAAGACGACTCAGTCCCAGCAATATTTAAACATGGTGAAATTACCCCAAAAACCAAACCTAGAGTACCAAGCGAAAGAAGACGCCAGGTTATCAGTACTACAAGTGTTGTAACATGAGGAAGCATGTGCAATCACCTATGTATATATTACAAAATACATGTAAGGCTACAAGATTACATTTGTAATGTAACCAAGTTAACATTCTAAATAACACTTTTGAAATCTATTTTCAAAGAAAACTTGGGCCAACTCAATAAATGGTTAATAGTTTTTATAACTTAAAAACAACTGATCAACAGGCCAATATTCTGGAGATGGAATCCATAGGACAATGGTGAAGGCATAGTTTGTTGCTGGTGAAGGTTGGCTTTCATTACACCTTTCAACAAAATTTCCATCATCCTTTCTTCATGTTTCCTTGCCCTTTCCTCAAGTTCACATAACAACTGATTTTAGTCTATCATAGAATTTTTTCAGCAATTTTTTTACAGTTTCCAAAATTCTTTCACATTGTCTTCAGCTTTCGTTTTTCGTGGCACGGTTTTTACAGGTAGGAAAAATTCTTTTCTTTTTTCACTTTGAGGGTGACTAGGCTCTGGAGGGGAAATTGATGTACAATCATTTCTAAAACCTCAGGTCTGGTTTCACTGAAGGTTGACAGTTCAATTGCTTGCCAGGGCTGACAAGAATCACAGATCTTTACCAATTAATACAAGTGATTAAACCAATTGCCATACTCTTTTCATTTTGTAATCTCTTGATTCCTGTGGCATTGTTAACAGTGATTGCAATTTTCCTACACTTACCAATTAATTTTTTGAACTTTGTGCATGGTTGTACAGCTGCGAACAATGCATCTTCTCCCCTTTTTTTTGCGCAAAGCTTCTTCAAATATCTGCAGTGTTGTGGTAAGTGGCTAAAATTCAAACGAGTCAGTCAGTCATAGATTCATGCATTCATTCATTCATTCATTCATTCATTCATAATGTAAACTTTCCGGTGGGAGTGAATAAGATTTATGTTTGTAGTGATTTAGTACTTTGTCAGTGTTTTCAAGATTATTTAGGCAATTTGAGATGTGGTATTCAAATACTCTTTTCATCTTTTGCCAGCTCTACTAAAATTATAAAAAATCATTTCGTTGTTGTAAACTTTAACATTCGCTTTTTGTGTTATGTAAAGATCTTTACCCCAGAACACCCAATTCTTTCATTTAACAGTTCAAATACGCATGTGTTAGTAGGTCATCGGTCAAGTCTCAAGTATTCCTGTTACCGTTGTAATGGCAGAAGGTATAAGAGTAGTGAGTGAGATAAAAAATACCATGCGATGAGAAGTTCATTTTGAGAGTTTTTTTTGTGAGGATGCTATTATAATGTTAAAACAAGTTTAAGCATCCTTTGAGCACTAATATCAAAAGAATTACTAGTCAATAAAGTGGATATTCACAAAAAAAGTCAAGTTAATTCTAGACAGTCAGCGATGAAGTTTTGTGAATGTATAAAGGCTGCAGACTTACATTGTAATAATTATGGAAAACAACCATCAATAAGTTCACATTTACTAAGCAATGGTATAGCGCTGCTACGCATTTATTACTGAGATCTGTGCTAATGTCATTCCAATTAATTATAAAATGGTACAGTCTTGCCATTTGACATCGAAAGTTCTAGGCATTTCTTGCTGTCCTGATATATTTGTTGCAGCATTAGAAAATGTAACTACGGCATAAAACAAACAACACATGTGGAATGACGTCCAATTCGATTAATGATTATAATTTACACAGCACAATTGGCGAAGTAAAAACTTTTGATGAGTAATATATTATCAACTAATAAGATAATCATTGAAGCATCTATAAACAACTGAATTTGCTGAAAACTGTGGATATTGCATGGAAGTACAGAAACTTCAATGCAGCCTTTATACTGCACAATGTGTTTTAATACTGTGCAACAGTCAACAGCAACAACTGCAAGCGCATACATTCGAATATCATTTGGAAGAATACAACTTACAATATAAATCGCAATGGCTCTATCACAATGTGTACATAGAGTGAGGTATAGTGTGCATAGTGTAGTAGAGTGTGTGACATGTGATGGGTAGTATTACAGTGTGCTATAAGCCTTGTTTTTTGTTCAGCGTCGTGCTCGTTGTGCGTCGCAAAACGTAAACTTTCTAATATTTAAATGCCAAAGCAGCTGTCACTGAAACAAACTCTTGCCTTGCCTTTAAATTGATCTTTTACTAGAAACTGAAGTTAATCGTGCAACAAAACAAAACTTTGTGCTATCACATGCACACATTTTATTCCAAAATTAGTAAATATATATTTATTAACATTATGGAATTGAACATGTACGGTACTTTCTAAACTTAAATACTTCAACATTAAAGCCACTAGCATTGGCCAGCTATGAACCGATCTTGCCAAGCTTTTCCCTATACGTTTTTATCAGCGTTTTCTTTTGAAACTTTTCACTATTTTTGGATCCCTAGTAATTTAATTGCTTTGCCATAATAGTGTGATACTGGACAATTAAAATCAAACTAATTTCAAATAAGGAGCTCATTATTAATCTCTGTTTTTATACAATCTGTATATTTCAAATCAATCGATTCATCTTCAGAATATTTACAATAAATTCGTTAACTATAAAACGCGTAGTTTCAATAAGCGTGAGCAATCAAACGCAAGCAAATAATACGAAATGAATCGAACATGAGACAAATTAATAGCTATTCTATTTTTCTGCACTATTTTGTCTATTTAAATAACTGTAGGTGTCTGCTTGCCTTCAGTCCACTATTTAATAAGGGTTTATGCCTTTCGATATGTAGTGCTTCTCTGTAAACCAATAAGTTCCAATTTTGCGAAAAGTTGATGATTTTTGCGTTATTTAGTACAAATTCTGTCCGTTCTTTGTTCGTTTTACTGTTTAAATAAACAGAGTTATAGCAAGAGCTTAGATATTTATAGACAGTGCTTTCTTCGTCTTTGTAAGCATGTTCTTTTACCTGTTCTAGTAGCGTCCTGTCAGTCTTACCGATGTAGCTGCTGACATGTGAATTCATAGACAATGTTAGACTTAGTTTGTTTAGGAACTGGGTCTTTAGTGTTTCTAACCATGTTTAGTTTTGTCACTGTTGTTGTTGTTTTAATTTGTACTTTAACGGTGAGACAGCGTAAGTGTTTTGCTTTTCAGTCTACGTCATAGTTGTACCTCTTTTGGACCGATACAAGGCATTTCTAACCATGTTGCCATGGTGTTGTCGTTGCTGTCCGTCTTATTGTTAGTTTTTCTGTTGTCTGCAGTATGGTGTTGTTTGAATCCTTTCACAACTGAAAAGACAACATGTTTAAGGTAGCCATTCCATGATGTAATTTTCTGTAAGAATTTTAGTTCTTGTGCGAGTTTTGTTGGTGAACAGATTTTGTGAATGCGACTGAGAAGTGAGCGAGTCCAAGCAGTACAATGTTTCCATGGAACAAAACTATCGAAAAATGTGTATTGTCCAGTAAATGTATGTTTTCGGTATATGGAAAACTTGTTGTCATCAACGTTTAGATCAAGAAAATGAGGAGGTTCATCACAAAACGTGTCAAACGTGAAGCGAATGTTGCTGTCAAATGAATGGAAATGAGCCAATAATGAATCAAGAACATTGTGCTTAACCAACAACAGTGTATCATCTACGTAGCAGCAATAGAATTTAATGGTACCGTTTTTGATCAGAGGATTAATGACGACCCTTTCATATTCTGTTAAAATGATGTTTGCCATTACTGGACCTAGAGAGCCACCCATGCTAATACCATCTATCTGTTTGTAATAGTTATTGTTACAGGTGAAAATAGTTTTCTTACAAGTGTCATGTATCAGTTTTCGTAGGGTACACCTCTTCAGTGTTTTTTGTAGCTCTTTCTCCTACAAAATTTGTCGTTCGATGGTTTGGATGGTTCTTTCTAGAGGAATATTGGTGAATAAAGAGACAACATTGAACGAAACAAACTTGTAACCTTGTTTAAAGTAGTTTTGATCAATGGCTTCAATTTGGGCTTTTGCGTCAAATGTGTCCTTGATAGTGTGTTCATTTATCGTTAGTGGATGTAGTAATTGATTGAGACATTTGCTGATTCCGTAGTGAGTTGTACCAGTTGTATCTATGATGAGTCGAAACTTTGGTATTTTGTCAAACAACTTATGGACCTTTGGTAGTCCATGGGCTCATGCTGGTTTAGATGATTGGGGTCGCATATATCGGTACATTTCTTCATTGATTTCACCTCGGTTGAGTAATGCTCGTAAATATTTCTGGACACTGTTTAGTCTGCTTGGGGTTAGACATTCATTGATTATCCAAAAACGTTTGCGATCTGAGAACAATTCTTTCATCAAGGTTTTGTAATCAACACGCCTGATTAAAACGACACCTTCTCCTTTATCTGGTTTTAAGATGACGTTATCATGTAGGAGATTTTTGATCCATTGGATTTTCTTGCTGTCATTTTGAATGTGAATATCATCAAAATCGAGGATGTTGAATACAAAGGAGCGTAAGCTGTCTTTTGTTCGTTCAATTTTAAAGAAGCTGTTCTTCAGCTATCCATGCAAATTAATTTTGCAAAAGTGCGACTTATTGCTTTACAAAGAAGCACTACATATCGAAAGGCGTAAACCCTTCTTGAATAGTGGACTGAAGGCAAGCAGAGACCTACAGTTATTTAAATAGATAAAATGGTGCAGTCCAGTAGAATAGCTATTAATTTGTCTGATGTTAGATTCGTTTCGTTTTATTTGCTTGCACGTGATTGCTCACGCATATTGAAACTATATGCGTTTTATAGTTAACGACTTTATTGTAAATATTGCTGAAGATGAATTGATTGATTCGAAATATACAGATCATATAAAAACAGAGTTTAATAATGAGCTCCTTATTCGGAATTAGTTTGATTTTATATTTGCTGTAACTATCAGCTGGTAAAGGATTCTTGGTATTACACTTCACCTGGATTAACTTGGGATGCTGCATTAAAATTAACTAAAATAGTACTAGAATTACTCACTGATCCTGATATGCATTTGATGATAGAGAAAGAAATTAGAGGGGGTGTTTCTATGATTACAAAACGAAAAGGAAACCTTAATAATAAATATTGTAAAGACTACAATCCTGAGAAATCTTCAGTTTATTTACCTTATTTGGCTGCTAATAACTTATATGGTTGGGCAATGATGAATCATCCACTTCCAATGAGTGATTTCAAATGGATGAATTCAAAAGAAATTTTATCTTGGCAATCCAATTTTATCTTGGATTATCTTAAGAATTTACACGATCTCCATGGTGATTATCCTCTTTCTCCAGAGAAACTAAAAACGAGTGACGACGTGAGAGTAGAAAAATTAATTGCTACTTTAAATCATCAACGAAAATATGAATTACATCATCAGGCCTTAAAAAAATATCTAGAAAAAGGTCTAGTATTGGGAGAAATTCATCGAGGCATTAAATTTAAGGAGTCACCATGGCTAAAATCTTATATTCAACTGAATACAAATCTTAGAGCTGCTTCTAATAATGATTTTGAGAAGAACTTCTTCAAACTTATGAATAACTCTGTGTTTGGGAAATGATGGAGAATATTAGAAACCGTGTTGATGTTCAACTTGTGTCCAATCCAGAAAAAGCTCAAGCACTTTTCAATAAACCAGTCTACAAAACATCAACGATATTTTCAGAAAATCTTGTAACAGTACATATGTGTAGAAAAAGACTTGTTTTGAATAAGCCTATTTATGTGGGAATGAGTATTTTAGATATTTTGAAAACCTTGATGTATGATTTCCACTATGATTATATCAAACTAAAATACGGCGAAGCAGCAAAATTGCTATTTACAGATACAGATTCCCTAATGTACGAAATCCAAACAGATGACTTCTACAAAGACATCTCCCCAGACGTTGAAAAATTATTTGATACTTTGGATTATCCAAAATAACATAAATCAGGTATTCCAACGAGGTTGAATAAAAAGGTAGCTGGATTATTTAAAGATGAATGTGGGAGAAAACAAATTGTTGACTTTATAGGACTTAGGTCTAAAAGTTATTCTTACAGTATATTGATGGGGATGGAAAGGAAACGAAGAAATGTAAAGGAATTTCTAAATCTGTCATTAAAATGAATATTCGTCATGAGGATTATAAAAAACGTTTAATGACTGGAAAAGAAGAAAGAAGAAAATGAATATTGTAAGATCACATGGACATGCACTATATTCGGAAACCACCAGCAAAATTGCACTTAATTGTGATGATGATAAGAGAATCATTTTACCAGATGGAATTCATACCTTGTCAATAGATCATTACAAAACGTGCTGATCCCAATTTTTAAATTTGTATGAGATTCTATTACAACAAAACAAAGTCTCAATTTTTAAATTTGTATAAGATTTCATTATTTATCAAAATAACAAACCCTTAATAAGAGGACCTAAAGGTCTTATTTAACAATTTCTAAATCCAGGACAATCATCTTGACCCCATCGCTAACGATGCCAACCATTACTTAGATAACCAAATTGTGTTGTGGTGGTATCTTCTAGTTCCTCTTCTTTTTTTCTCTAATATAGGATGGTAGTGCTGGTGGTGGCGGTGGTGGGGTATTGGTTTTGCTTTTGAATTTCTTATTCTACTTGATTTAAATTTTTTTGTTTTATCTTGAGTATTAAACCAAACTTTATAAGGTTCTCCTTGTATAAATAGACATCTTCCCCAATCATAAGCTTGTTTTATACTTGCCAGATTAATATAAAAAAATTGAGCTGCTTTATTCATACTAGGGAAGAATTCCATCCACCCATTTACATGGACTAAAGCAACAGGTTTTGGCGTCTTCTTCGAATCTCTACAATATTTTTCATATTTTTCACTAGGAGGTATTTTTTCTACTCCAAGGGCTTCACAGAGTTCAACCTTATTCATTTTATGAGTTCCTTTTATTCCTTGAGCTTTAGCTCGTTGTTGGAGTTGTTTAAATGAGTTATTCATTCTTTATTATATATCCCACAACAATTCTGCCACTCACTCGCTCTGCTTGTTTTTGTGGTCACTTCGTTTATTGTCCTGAGACCAAAAGTAATAATTTAAAATAGGTGGATAGCTACGCTGCAGAATCAAATATTCTCTAAATTATAAAATTCATAGCCTTTCTAAACACCCATCCTCCAGCAAGCCCATCATACTTTTCATCATATCAGGATATCCTTGCATTTCATTAGATGGTTGATAATAATCTTCATTGTGGTTCTTGTGATTTTGCTCGTTCTTGTTAATCTAATATATGTTTAAGTTGGTCCAAAGCTTTATTTCCTTTATTCATACTTTGATTTGCATCACGAAGTTCTTCTCCATAACAAGTTATTTTATTTTTTCTTAAAGTTTCTTGTTCATAAAATTTTTCTTTATCTTTATCAAGTTGTTCCATAGCAAGATTATGTCTTTTTATTTCATCTTCATAGCCTGATTTATTAAAATGACTGAATAAAAATCCAGCACCTGCAAAGGAAAATGCATTAAATAGTCCTCCTGCTACCATTGAAGCCATTTATTTTTATTTTGAGATTTTTTCTGGAATGATTTTCTTAACTTCGAGACATTTTATGATAATCGATCCTGCCATCACTGCTGCAGCCAATTTTAATGTTCCAACCATGGATTGAGGTGTGCCAAGAGGATCTCCAAAAGCTTTTTACTAAACATGGAAACTCCAAAAGCTGACAGCGTTAATATCACTGCATCATAAACTTGATTAATATATTCTTTTTCTTGTGGATTAGTTGCCATTTATTATAAGAAGAATATAAATTCTGTTCTTCTAATTAAATTCCTGATATTTTTAGTCAAAAGTATCCAATTAATGTCATTATCTAAGGTTTCTGCTTCTTGTTCTTCTTGTAGTTCTGATTCTTGTTTGGGCTCACTTTGTTCGTTTTCTCGCTCTGCTCGTAGTTGTGGTTTTGTAGGTTTATAATTGAAGTAACAAGATGCTCCAACTCCCAATAATGAAACGATAATCATCGTTGTTTTAAGAATCCACAAATTCATAAAATCAGACTATTGTTTTTGTTGTTCTGATCGAAGGCGTAATTTTTTTGCTATTTTTCCTGCTTTAGACATGGCTGCGAGTCTTTTTCCTGCTTCAACTCGTTTTGGATCTTTGGGTTTATCTTGTTTGTAGTAAGCAAGATTTCATCTCGCCAGGGAATCAAAGATTCCTTAATTGGTGTTTGTTCATTATTTGCTGGCTCACTTCATTTGTTATTTGTTGGTTCACTCATTTATTATAAGTATTTTTCTAGTAGTGTACTCCTTCAATAAGTTTGTTTTTGAAACTGACCAACTCACCACAAAAATCTTACACATCCCATTTGCACTCATTGCTGTCTTCTTTATTTCTAATAGGACTACATTTTGTGTGTTCACGAGTTTCTTCCCAGATCCTACAACTTTGTTGTCTTCTACACAACATAGATCCACAACGTTTGCACATTAATGCAGACATGAGTTCTGTGCGCGGTATTGTAAGAGCCATAAGAGGCGCAACTCTGGTTTTTGTTGCTATCAACTGAACATGCACAGCAGTTGACATACGACAAACAAAATAAACCACTGCGTAGTATGCGCTTTTGCTGGCATCGCTGAACCCATGCATCTCGCATGACTGGATATTACTGCTTATGTTGCCGTAAACGCATCTGTCTAATGTTATCGTTCCTACTTGCTTCAAGTCTTCAATGCAATCTAAATATAATTTTGCATGCTTGCCAATTTTTTCCTTATCCCAATCCACATTGTCAATGCACAATTTTTGAAACAAGGTCTTCATCAAAACAATTACACAACTAGCCAATCCTAATGGATCATGCATTTTGGCTAAAGCACGCAGCAACTTTCTCTTTGTGAGTTTCTCATTGCTTAGACCCTCAACTAACTTTGAAAAATCAAACTTAATGAGATCATTTTCACAATCCCAATTAAGCCCTAACACCTTATCACAATTGTCACCTTGTGCAACTCCTAAGCTTGCTTGTGCGTATGTCTCGAATTTGTCTAATCTTTTGACGTTGGTTACTTTTGCTTTGCTCTCGTGCTTGCCTATGTAATCTCGCAAAGCTGTATCATTCGTCAGCCATTTGTGCAGCTTGAACCTGGCTAGCGCCATTCGATTTTTTGCTTTTTCGTACAATTCTCTTACTTCCTGAGTTGCCCTGCCTCCCAAAACAAGATCATCTACATAAAACCCTTCTTTCATTCTCTGAACAAATGTTGGATCACTGTCAAAAAACTGATCAATGTAATGTGTCAGCATTGTATTTAACAAAAAAGGCAAGGCATTTAACCCAAACACTACTCTACAAAACCTGTACACCACAACTTCCAAGTTACCGTTGACTATGTCCTTAACCCATAAAAATCTTAGGTAGTCACGCTCTTCCTTATCTACTTCTATGTTCAGAAAGGCCTTTTTTATGTCTCCAACTAGTACTACAGGATTCTCCCTAAATCGCAACATTATATCAAACAACAACAGCGTGAGCGACGGTCCTACATGTAAATAATCATTAAGGGATGTCCTTTTCTTACTATCTTTGTAAAATATGTGCAGTTTAGTGGTCTTCACATCTTTACGAATAACTGCTTGATGGGGTAAATAATGCACCCTATCTTGTGTCTCTAATTCCCCCACCCTTTCTATTATACCCATCTTCTCTTGCTCCTATATGATATCATCATACTCACTTAACAATTGTTTCTCATTCAAAAGATGTTTAATTTGTCCCTTCATGCGAGCCAAACTATTATTATAACTTGTGGGAAGACTATCAATTCCTTTCTTCCATGGCAACTTGATCGAATATTTTGATCCGTTAAGCTCAATCTTGTCTAGCAAGGCTTCATGCACTTCATCAGGTTCCCTAACACCTAGGGTTTTCAGGGTGTACATTTGCATCGATGGATCGTAAAATATTTTGATTCCTGGCATGTGAAACAAAGCAAACGTTAGCAACTTTGCTTTTAGAGCTTCTTTTTAGTGGACCACTAATAACCCATCCTAAACACGTATCAACAGCAACAGTTTCATCCTCGGCAGCCTTTACAACCTCCACTCTGAAAGGCCCAAAGATTGTCTGCACCATTCAAAACATCAATTTCCAACATATCCTTACTCCTACATACATCAGACAACCCCAAATCCTTTAAATGCGAATCTTTACCCTTTTCGACCTCAAAATGCTCATTCCTATTTTTTGAAATTTCAGACACAACCAACGCTTATACCGCACACAACGATCTCTCCATACTGATATTAATTCAAAATCAACATCCTTACTCATTTTCTCTTCATATGCCACACCTCCAAACATATTAATCTCAATCCACTTATCCCTAGCAATGGGTAATTTGGTATCACTCATCACTCTAGAGGTCACAAAGAATTTCTGGGTACAAGAATTGAAAAGCACTCGCACTTTTTTCTGTTTCTTGCCCTTCTGGATTCCTTGCGCAGTGTGCAAAGCTACTCTACAGGCTGTCCCTACATGATGAGAGTGTACCTGGACCTGTTCTTTCTTCTCTTTCTGCTGTTCCTGATCGCTACCCTGCTTCTTTGGTTGACTTTTGCATTTTTCTCACAAATCAAAACATGATGTGACCCCCCCCCCCAGACAATACAGTTGAGACGTGCATGACAATTCCTAACTATATGACCCTTATTTATCCATTTATAACATCTATTAATATCTTTGTTAACCTGAATAGCCCACTAGAGCTAGGGAACCATACTTACCAATTTGGAAGGTTCGGTGCAAGCTATTGTCCGAGGTGGCCTGGGAATGAGCTATAACCTGGGAACGAGCTGTGGCCCAGAAGGCTTGGAACCTGGCTGTGGTACTTGATTAGGGAAAGATCCATGCAAATGGTATCTTGAACTGGCATCCACACTTGGTAGCTTGCACCTATCACACCAAGTAACCTTGGTGGTAGATGAACCGAAAACAGGAGCTTTAGAATTAAGGGTGGGAAGG